>VZRV01023440.1:1804637-1936409 GCA_013398115.1 Falcunculus frontatus | reverse complement strand
AAAAAAAAAAAAAAAAAAAAAAATTCATCCTGGGTTTAAAGGCTGTTTTTTAAACTAAATATGAGAAACATTCTCAGAAATATATTACATATTACATGCCACCGTAATACAAACTATTTTGGTTTTACTCCTGCTGGTGCTTTCCTCTCTGAAAGGAAACTAGTGTTACCACATGTGTACACACTTAGACACAGTGTATAGCCCACAGTACGTATCTATACACACACACACACACACGCCCCACAGGACGCACGCACATGGGATATACCCCAAATGCAGCGGTATCTCTGGCACGCTAGAGGGAGCCATTACATAATTGCAATGACCCTTTCCCCCCCCCTCCTCAATTAGCAGAACTGGAGTGGAAAAATCTCTGGACATGCTGAAGGTTTGGCATAAGATGCAGAATAAGGGGAGGAAAGCAGAGGACTCGAGTTACAGTCAAACGAGGTCTCTTGATAGCTCAGGGGCTTACGCTGGTGTTTGTTCCACTTTTAATATTGTGCTGCTTTTATAGGGAACTTCTCCAAATACGTGACTTAGCCGAATACGCCAATTTCCCTCAGCCAATCTGAAGCCCTCATGCAGAAAGCAAAGCCCATTTTGTAAACATATCCTTTATTTCATCTGTCTGTCGCTCTCACGCAGAAAGTTGGCTCGGCTGAGAGTAGTGGTTTTCTGCTGCCACTAATGTATGTATAGTTTATTTATACACTGCATTTTAACACGGCATTAGTTCTATAACGGCTACCAGCAGACTCGCTCTGGATGGCAAACTATCCGTTTCACAGCTACAAAGAGGTCCTCAGGACGGGAAGATGGGTCTGGAAAGAACACTCATTTGAATTTATAAATCTGCAAGACTTTTTCCAAGTCAAATTATATTTATGGACATAATAACTCAGGGCTGAAGGTTATCCTATTGAGCAAGGCGAACGAGCAGCTGCCTTAACTGAATCTTTTAAGAGACGCTCCTAAAATAATTCAGAAGCGTCTTCTAAGTGCTCTATAGTTTATTTTCTTTTTTTTTTTTAATATTTTTCCTTTTTTTTTTTTTCCTCCTTTCCCCCTAAATGATTCTTGCTACTTACACGCTCGTCACAAATGGCAGCTTCATTTCCTTACGCACGGGTCGAGACCGGCCCTCCGGCAATCCGAGCACGCACCTTTCCAGCCTCAGTCCTCCCCCCGCCACCGCCGCCCCCGGCCGGGATCCTCCCTGCGCGCCGGGGGCGGGGGCGGGCGCTGCTGCGGCCCCCGGCCCCTCACGGCGTGGCTGCCACCGCCCCGCTCCCCGCAAGCAGGGGATGCGCGCCCGCCCTCGGGAACTGCCCCTCGGGGAGGGCGAGACCCGCTCCGGGNCGCCCCCCCCCGCGGGCCCCCGCCGCGGGGCGGGGGGGGGGGGGGGGGGGGGCGGGGGGTGTCCCCCATCCACACGCCCCTCTCTTGCCGCGCCTCCCCGGGCCGGCGGTCACTCGGGGAGCGTGCGGCGGAGTCAAGTCCTCGCCCTCGCAGTGCTTTCTTTGGGAGAGTTCGGGGGTGTCGCGTCCCCCCTGCTTCCCCACCCGCCAACGCGGAGGACTTGTTAACACGTCTTACAGATAAATAAATAAAGGGGGCGGGGAGGCAGGGACGAGGAGGAGGCAGGGATGAGGAGGCGGCAGAGATGAGGAGGCGGCGNCCGATTGGCTGGCGGGGAATCCGTATCAATGTTTAAGCCGCGGCGTGAGGTGAATAGAGGCAGTCGGCGAGCGGCGCTGGGTGAGCGCGGCGCGGCGCGGCGGCCCCGCGAGTGCTGCAGTGAGGGAGGCGAGGCGGAGAGGAGGGGGGGAGAGAGGGAGAGAGAGAGAGAGCGAGGCAAAGCGCGGCTCCAACTGTTGAATTTTCACTGAATTCTCCACTTACCTGCGGGCGGCTGGTGAAATGGATCTGGTTTATCGGGGATCGGCGTTCGCTCCGCGTGCTGCCTGGCTAAGACTGGCGACCGTCTGTTTGCAAGGGGCCACCCATCAATGAGGCAGAGAAGAATATTTGTTTTTTCTTCTTTTGCATTTGAAAGCCTCCCTGCCACACGTTGCAGAATTAACTGTGTACTTTGGGTCCGGACTCAAATAAAGGAGAAAAAAACAGTGCAGAACTGAGATTTGGAACTAGATCTGTGAGCTATGTATCGGAAACCTATGTTTTTATTGGTTTTTTTTTTTCTTTTAATGTGAAAGATCTCTGATTTATTTCACACATAATACTGAGGAAAGGTGGTTTAAAACACTCAGCAAAGCAGGAGACAGACGCGCCTCTGTGCCAGTGAGTGGATAACAGCCTTGTTTTCCTGATCCTCAGTCTCCCGGAGAAAGAGGTATAGTAAAAGTGTAGCTGGATCCGACACCCCCACCTTCTCCTTTTTTTTTTTTTTTCTTCTTTCTTCCCTCCCCCCTCTCCAAAACATAAATCTGATTAATTTTTTTCCTGTCTATAGAGTGAGTCAGAGAAGCGTTAGGAAGAAGCTGCAACTAATGTCTGTGAAGGGAGGAACATGAGGCGATAGTGAATATGATTTGTTCCGCTGGATCTGACTCATCCAAGCAGATGGAAACACCTGCATTTCTGGATTTGCCATTCATTTATTTCAGGTTGTTAAAAGAACCTGAAATAAAATTTTGCTACCTTTCCCCAGTATTTACCTATACACCGTATCTCTAGGAAAGGTGCATATCGGAGAGGGGGAACGCATCTGGCGTTGCTGCCGCTCTTCTCCCCTGTACCAAGATGCTCAGAGAGACTGTTAAAGCTTTCAAAGGACTGCAAAAAATGCATCACACTGATCGCGGAACTGCATAGGTTTTAATATAAGCGAATTAATAGATTAAAAGATCTTCCACTTTATTCATCGCCAGGATTGTTTTTCCTCTTCTCCCCTCCCCTAAATGAAGAGGACTAGGCGGCAGTGTCATTGGAAGGAGACGCTGAATAGAAAGAAAAGAGAGGCACTTGATAGCGCAGCCCTGTGAATACAGAGACTGTTTCCCTTTTAGCGAGAGACTAAGAACCTTTGAGTGTGTGTGCGTGTGTGTGTGTGTGTGTGTGTGAGTGTGTGGGGTGGCTTTTCTTTCTCCCTCCGTCCTCCCACCCCCTCTCTTGCTCTCTTTTTTTTTTTTTTTTTTTTTAAATCTATGCGTCCAGCCATGGGTTGCCTGTTGCTTTCCTCTCGACTGGAGAGAAAAGCAAACTGGAATTAAATTGCATCGAGAAAAGTGCAGCTCCTCAGACACGCATATGCACACACGCATAGATACACGAAGAGAAAGGATGTGGTGGTGGCGGCGGCTACTGGCCTGTCTTAAAGAAACCCAAGTGTGCTGCTGATTGAGCACGGTCTGAGCTTTCTCTCAGAATATACATTTACCGTTAATGATGAAGGTCAGCTGGTGGGTTTCTTAATTTATTCACCCCAAAAGGACGAGTGGGAGGCTGGTACTAGAGGGAGAGAAAGGAAGCTACAAATCCGGAGACTAGTTTTTGCTGGGGGGGGTGGTTTTGTTTTTGTGTGGTTTTTTTTTTGTTTTTTTGGTTTTTTTTAATGTGTTTTGTTTTCCCCTCTTGCCCTGCAATCCTCATTCCCTCTCCCTCTGATTCGGGAAGGAAACAGTGACCCAGGGTGTACGAGACAGAGAGGGGGGAAATACCGACGGCAGCGAGATGCAGCTCTCCGCCGCAAGCAATGCAAGATTAGATCTCTAAATGCAGCAAAACACTCCCTGAAAACCAACAACCCCGCGGTGCAATCAGACATTTCACTGCCGCTCACTGCACACGAAGAGGGCTTCAACAACAAGCTGAGACTTTTTTTCCCTTCTGTCTCTCTCCTACCCCTCCACTCCATCAATCGCATCACAAGGGATGAGTAGCAAATAAGCTTTTTTACCTCTGCTGCAGACCTGTGACCACCCTCTTTTCCTATATATATATAAATACACATATTTAAAAAAATATTTTTTATCGTTTTTAGAAAAACAGCCACTGCCGCCGATTTTTTTATTATTGTTATTGTTTTTATTATTCTTTGTACGTCTGCGGGGATTCAAGAATCGGGAACACATCGCCTGCCCGGAGGAGAAGATCTTTTGCAAATTTTCTGATTTTTGAAACCCTCCCACTGCCGAAGTTGGACAGACGAAGTCAACTGTGAGGGGACTGCAAGCCCGGCAAGCTCTTGCTGAAACCCTGCCGAAGCTGCTCCCTCCCCTCCCCCAGACCCCCCCGATTGCTCCCTCCCTCTGAGCTACATGGTCTATTTGCTGCCTCTCATCCTGTGTCTCTGCAGATGTTTTAGAGCAACAGGTTCAGGAACTTGAAATATAGGGGTGGGGAAAGAGAAAGAAAAAAAAATCAAAACCAAAAAGGAAGGAAAAAAAGAGCCGTCAGAGGAGGAAGAGCAACCCCAGCGCAGGAGGCAAAGAAGACGGGGACAACCCTGGTCGCCGCTGCTGCTCCTGCCGCCCCCACCCCTGCTCGGGGATGTACCTTTCCATTTGTTGCTTCTTCTTCTGCTGGGCTCCCGCCCTGTCGCTGAAGAACCTGAATTACTCGGTGCCGGAGGAGCAGGGAGCGGGCACTGTCATCGGGAACATCGGGCGCGATGCGCGGCTGGCGGCAGGCGCGGCGGGAGGCGGAGTGCTGCCCGCCGAGCGCGGCGTTCCCGGTGGCGGCCCCGGCGGCGGCCGCAGCCCCAAGTCCACCTTCCGGGTGCTGGAGAATTCAGCCCCGCACCTCCTGGACGTGGACGGGGAGAGCGGGCTGCTCTACACCAAGCAGCGCATTGACCGTGAGGCGCTGTGCCGGCGCAGCGCCAAGTGCCAGCTGTCCCTCGAGGTGTTCGCCAACGACCAGGAGATCTGCATGATCAAAGTGGAGATTCAGGACCTGAACGACAACGCACCATCATTCCCCTCTGACCAAGTGGACATGGACATCTCTGAAAATGCTGCACCAGGCACCCGCTTCCCCCTCACCAGCGCCCACGACCCAGACGCTGGGGACAATGGTCTGCGCACCTACCTGCTCACTCGTGATGACTACGGCCTCTTCTCCCTCGATGTGAAGTCCCGTGGTGACGGCACAAAGTTTCCAGAGCTGGTCATCCAGAAGCCATTAGACCGTGAGGAGCAGAGTCACCACACCCTGGTGCTGACGGCACTGGACGGCGGTGACCCACCACGCTCAGGCACGGTGCAGATCAATGTGCGCCTCATTGACTCTAATGACAACAGCCCCATCTTTGAGGCGGCCTCCTACGTGGTAGAGCTGCCAGAGAATGCACCATTAGGCACTGCTGTCATCGACCTCAATGCCACTGATGCAGATGAGGGTACCAATGGAGAGGTGCTCTACTCCTTCAGTGGCTACGCACCTGAGCGCGTCCGTGACCTGTTTAGCATCGACCCACAGAGTGGCCTCATCCGTGTCAAGGGCAACCTGGACTATGAGGAGAGCGGCCTCATTGAGATTGATGTCCAAGCTAGGGACCTGGGGCCCAATCCTATCCCTGCTCACTGCAAGGTCACTGTCCGCCTCATTGACCGCAATGACAATGCTCCCACCATTGGCTTTGTCTCCGTTCGCCAGGGAGCTCTGAGTGAGGCTGCCCCACCAGGCACTGTCATTGCCCTGGTGAGGGTCACCGACCGTGACTCGGGCAAGAACGGGCAGCTCCAGTGTCGGGTGCTGGGCGGTGGCGGCGGGCCCGGTGCCGTTCCTTTCACCCTGGAGGAGAACTATGACAACTTCTACACTGTGGTCACTGACCGACCCCTGGACCGTGAGGCACAGGACGAGTACAATGTGACCATCGTGGCACGTGATGGGGGCAATCCCCCACTTAACTCCACCAAGTCATTTTCTGTCCGGATCCTTGACGAGAACGACAACCCACCTCGCTTCAGCAAGAATCTTTATGTGTTACAGGTGCCTGAGAACAACATCCCTGGAGAGTACCTGGGCTCAGTCTTGGCCCAGGACCCTGACCTGGGCCAAAATGGGACAGTGTCTTACTCCATTCTGCCTGGGCATGTGGGAGATGTCTCCATCTACACCTACGTCTCTGTCAATCCCACAAATGGTGCTATCTATGCTCTGAGGAGCTTCAATTATGAGCAGACAAAACACTTTGAGTTCCGTGTACTGGCCAAAGACTCGGGTTCACCGCACCGTGAAAGCAATGCCACAGTGCGCGTCACTGTGCTCGACGTCAACGATAACGCACCCCTCATCGTCCTGCCTGCCCTCATCAATGACACTGCTGAGCTGCAGGTGCCGCGCAATGCTGGGGTGGGCTACCCCGTGGGCACCGTCCGCGCCCTGGACAGTGACTTTGGGGAGAGTGGGCGCCTCACGTATGAGATTGTGGAAGGCAATGAGGAGCACCTCTTTGAGATGGACCCCACTAGCGGTGAGATACGCACCTTGCACCCCTATTGGGAGGAGCTCAGCCCTGTGGCTGAACTGGTGGTAAAAGTCAGTGACCATGGCAAGCCCAGCCTCTCCGCAGTGGCCAAGCTCATAGTCAGGGCCTTGGCAGGGCCCCTGCCCGAGGCTGGCGAGCCACAGGTGAATGGTGAGCAGCATCGGCGGCCGCACTGGGACTTGTCGCTGCCACTGATTGTGACACTGAGCACTGTCTCCATCATCTTGCTGGCTGCCATGATCACTATTGCTGTGAAGTGCAAGCGGGAGAACAAGGAGATCCGCACCTATAATTGTCGCATTGCCGAGTATAGCCACCCTCAGCTGGGAGGAGGGGGAGGCAGTGGCGGGGGAGGAGGAGGCAGTGGCAGTGGAGGGGGCAAGGGCAAGAAGAAGAAGATCAGCAAGAATGATATTATGCTGGTGCCCAGTGAGGGCGAGGACAGCCGGGGTCCCCTCAATGTCATGAACGTGGTGAGCAGCCCATCCCTGGCCACCTCACCCATGTACTTTGACTACCAGACCCGCCTGCCCCTCAGCTCTCCCAGGTCTGAGGTGATGTACCTGAAGCCCGCCTCCAACAACCTGACTGTACCCCAGGGACATGTGGGCTGCCACACCAGCTTCACAGGGCAAGGGACTAACGCCAGCGAGGCTCCCCCGAGCCGGATGTCCATAATTCAGGTAGGAGACTTTTAGAATACCCTGGACCTCACTTTAGACACTGGTTTAACTTTCCCTTTTGTCTGCAGTGAAATCTGCTGCAAGGCACCACTGAAGGCACCAACACAAGTCACTAAAGAGAGGTGGACTTAATGAAAGTGGAACCAGACCATATCTGGTGGGTCTGGTTCTGCTGCCACATTGAAGTTTCCCGTGTGATTCAAAAGAAAATGCCCATTGAAACACAGAGTTACGGCGGTGCCAAAGAGGTGCATGTGAGAGTGTGGGCAGGAGTTTAGTACATTTGAGGCGTGCTGGGGTATTTCCCCAGAAGACTGGCAGACAGAGGTGGGCACTTCCACAGGTTTCACTTCTATTTGGTTTGGGGTGGAGAAGAGGGAGGGCATTTCTAAAGCGGTCATATCACCTGCAGTAACTAACAGGACAGGGAAGAAACTGCACACTGAGGACATCTATTGCAACAGTGTATTATAGCCCTCCGATCTTGTATATAAGTATGAGCTGTCTTTCCAAGACGTATGCTTTAATTTTTTTAATTTCCTTCTTTAGAATATATATCCATAAATATATTTTTGACAGTATCATTGGGGCCCCATTGCCTCCTCCTCTCCCCATAAACAACTAAACTTTCAGTGCTGAAAATTCTGCTTAGTCAAATAGAAAGAAAATGTATGTGGTGATTCCCTCCTACCCCCAAATGTTAACAAAACTCACATTCTGTCATAAACTAGAAAAAACCTAGTCAGATTTCCAGTAGCCTGAGTTAACATTGGTAATTGCTTTATAGTGAAAGACTTACACACTCTGTCTTCTACCAAAGCTCATTTAGAAATTATAGCTGGGCTGTGTTCTGCTGCCAGTTATATCCACACTGTCCTCTACTGACTTTTGCGAGTGTGAGAAATGGCAGAATTTGGACCATTGGATATAGGGTACTAATCAAAGAATGACTTAATTTTTAGCAGGTAGTTTAAAGTCCAAACTCAGAAGATTTATTTCAGAGCAGTGAACTTGTAGAGTGAAGGTGAGGGCAGAAATTGGCTCCACTTGATTTAATTTAAAGTATTACTTCATGATTAATGCAGCTTAATGTTCAAACACTACAGGTATGTTCCAAAGTGATTTTTAACGTTCAGATTGAAAGCAGGCTCTGGATAATGACTATTAAATATATTTGAAATGTCATATCTGTTTTATCCTGTGGTTCTCCTAATATGCTGTTCTGAGTCATAGGGGAATGAGCTGAGTGTATCAGAAGTGACACAGACTCATTTTGTGTATGCAGCTAGTGGGAAAGAAGCTGCACTGTAGTCACTCGATGTACCTAAAGAAGATTCATAATACCTTGGAGTTACCATACCCTGTGATCTGTGAACACCAAATGTTCTAGTTGCCAGCTGTGTCGAATATTTTAAACTGAATAGAAATGGCCATTGGTAATTGGCAGTTTAAAGAATCAAAATTCAAGTAACCAATGACCTGTAAATGGAACATTTATAACTGGGAAAAAAAAAAAAAGAAAAAAAGGGCTGCTTGTACAAGGTCACTGTAAACTAATCCTCAAGCGACTATTGAGCTGTGTCACAGAAACAATTTCATTTTATGCCTATCATGCATTTGTGTTGCTATCAATTAGGTGAGTGGAGCAATACTTAAAATCTGAAATTGATTTTAACAAAAAGTGACACTTTCTAGGAAAGAGTTTAGGTTAGGGCACAACCAGAGATAATTTGATTTATTATTCATGCTTTAAAAAACAAATAACTTTCCATGACACTTGTTTAAGTAATGTCAACTTTTTTTTTTACTGTAAAATGGAGTTGTCATAAAGCTAAAAAAAAACCACTCCACGTTTTTTCCTACTGACAAGTGTAATAGTTACTAAAAGACAGAAAATTATACTTTCCTACAACCATGTAATGTCTATATAAAGCAATTAATTAATGTATTGATGCTACTGAATAGTAAAGTTTCGATTGTAGTGTAAAATCCCTATGGAAAATATGATTCCTTTTTTTTTACAGTGTTCACTGTATAAGATAAATCATGATTCTTTTTTTCCTGAAGTCTATATAAAGCTAAAAGAGGAATTTCCTCCCTTAAAAGAGTGTGTTGTGGTTTCTATAAGAGTTTTCATTATGACAGCCATGGAAAATGTTAACTGAAACTCCTCATAACACGTACTGGTATATCTAATACCGGTTTTGTTTTCCCTCAATATCTACACAGAGTGTTTTGGAGGTTTGGACGGTCGGATGGTCCAGTCAGTAGATTAGAAAACACTCAGTTTTACCTAGTGAACAACCTGTTCAAACAGACTTATTGATACAATATTTTGTCATTGTATTGGCAAAACAGACACAGTATTCTATTTAGAAAAGGCTCAGATTTAAAGTAGCTAGAGGGGAAAATTGATCCTCTTCACTGTACTTTTGCATTACTAAAATACATTTTGTGTTCTCCATCTCCACATCCCTGGAGTAAATTTTATATAAAATTTGCATTTAGAATGTAGGCACTACTTTATGTACTTCTGCCTCATGTAAAAGTTAAACTGCAGACTTAAGAAGAAATAGTAAAGGATCAGCCCTCTCTCTGGATCTACTATATCCTTAGTCACTTCAAGGAACCCAAGTCTGCATAGGTGAATTACACAGTTAGGAATCAAAGGTGTAGGCAATGGCAAGAAAAAAGAAACAAAATCCAGCTGCTTTATCATCTCTTTTAGTTAGTCAATCCAGTTAAGCAGTTTTCTTCATTACCTCAGTATAGGGAAGGTAAACAACTGTAAGAGTTCTCTAACAAATGCTCCCATTAGTTTTTACAGATATATTTTTGAAGCATGATAATCTCATACTATGTAATTCATACAATGGAATTGCGTTTCTTCACTCTCATTTTCTCGGCAACTGTTTAATAGCACGATCCTCTAACAGGAACCTCTTATTAAAACTTTATATACATATATAAATATGTACATACAGTATATCTATGGAGATGTATATACATGCTAAATATTATATTATTACTTAGTACATCCAATTGATTCTATAAATATTTAATAGCAAATAAATAATTTCTTTCTCGATGAGATCCAAATTTTCTCACTCTTATTAGGAGTGCATAATAATTTTTTCCTTTTGCTTACTAGTAAGATCTAGTGGAGTCAATGGGCCTTATGGTTCCCTTATTGCTCATTAATAGTATTTTACTCTACAGATAGCCCAATTTACATCAACAAGTACCTGTGGAGTAAAGTGTTATTTAGTGACTAGGGGTTTCAGACTGACCCAAAAGGACCAGCAGTTGAATGAAATATTTCCTGATATGGGTAAGAGTGGTGTAATCCTGCCTCTCTTTAAGTGACTTCTGTTACACACTAATCACACAATTTGACAACTTATGTGTTTGCTCACTACTTTGTAGCATCCACCTATGTACCACGGTAGCATGTGTTATATATGAATCAACAAGCTTCTTCAGTACCATAAAAATTAAATAATTTAAGCATGCATACGTACATATATTTATAAAATTTTGGATAGTCAGACAAAGATGCCCTGTAACTTCAGCTTTTATTGGTGCAAGAGACTTGTAAGTGCTTAAGACCTCTGAAAATGGACCATTTGTTATTTGATGTGCACCTGAGATTGATGTGTATTAAGAACAGTGTTTAGTAACATACTGGGAAGTTACACATTTACACTTTGGCATGTTTCATTGTTCTTAACTTCAGCAATCATTTTCTAAACATACTTTAGAGACAATGCTTTCAAACGAAAGTCTGTTAAAAATATTTAAATATGGGGCACTGCTGTACAATTCTCATTGCCAAAGGCAAAATTCCATGTGACCTGTGAATCACTTAAGGTCTAAACTATTACATTTTACTGGGGAGAATGAAAGCAGGAGAAAATGGAAACTAGACATGGCTGAAAGAAGATTTCTGTTGACTCTAGACCTTAAAGAGTACTGGGAAAATTCTGCTCATCTCTGGTGACCCACTCACCTGACTAAAAGAAAGAGAATTTTACTTTATCTTGAAGTGCAGACATCAGGAAAAAAAAAATGTACAAACATGCATATATGTGTATCTTTCCTACCAAAATTCTGAGTTATTCAGTTTGCCTCTCCCTGTGTGAACAAGTCACAACTTCTTCTTGCAGGTTTCTGATAGGTGAGAGTGGATGGATAAAGGAAAACAAAAATTTTCTTTACACAAGTAGGTTCCAGAAATAGGTTCCTCAAAGTGATATAAAAGTAGTGTGGAAAACTATCTACAATATGCAAGCAGTGTTGATCATCGTAGAGATTATTTATTGCTATACTTGTGGTGCAACTTGAGGAATTTTGTAAATATGTCAGGAATAAGGTGGATGTGAAAAAAGAAAGTGGTGGTCACAACTTTTGTTAAATAACAGCTAAAAATGAATGACTGTGCTGAAAGAAGCTCTCAAGCTGGGAATTGCTGTATCTGCTGTACCACGCACTCCTCCAGCATTATATGCTAAAGTACAGATCATTCTTAATACTTCAAGCACATGATGTTTGTGATGTGTCAATAGATTAATATCAAGTCCCTGTGCAGCTTCATCACCAGGTGTCTAGTAGTACCTAAGAAGATAGAGTCTTCAAGGGAAATAAAAAACCATGAACCATATTAGTGCTGCTCTATCTTTAAATATGATATTTCATACTTTGAGAAACTTCTGCTCAGAAATTTCAAGATTGCAAATAGAAACCTGCGGCTGCTGCATATAAGGAGAAGCAGCTTTCCTCACAGAAGTTGCACCATCCTCTGTGATTTAAATTCATGTCTGAAAACAGAGGTATAAATTTTTTTGTTGAATATCTCCTACTTCAAATGAGGAATATTATTCTCTCTTCTCACTAGTACTAGTACAAGGTAACATTTTGCATCAAGAGGATACTAGAGGAGTTCTAAACATTTGCAAGTTTGCAGGTTTGTACTCTATATATTCCAAAGATTCACAGCTGCATATTCTAGGGCTGTATCTCAAGACACTAAATTGTGAGATGAAACTTTTGAACTGCCTGTGTAGGTTTCATTATGGTAGCTTTAACAGTGTTTTTCAAGGCTAGATGTTTTGCAAAATAACTCCTTTGAATACGTTCATTGTGTAAATACAGTCTGCAATTTTGTGTGCAGTCTGGTTTTGTGTTACATTGTTCTGCAGCTTTAGTTTTATTCACTGGATGAAATCCATCCCAGAGCTGGCTATGTAAGAATTTCAGGACACAACCTTTCCTATGCTTCCATGAAGCTTTATTTTTTTTTTTTTTTTTTTTTTTTTGTCAAGATGCACTGCATCTTGACACAAAACACATATATTTTAGGATAGATCTGGCAACACACCACTCACTGTGGCATCTGCACTGGCTGCTGAAATAGACAGAGGGAGCAGAATTGAACTCCTTTTTTGTGTTACATCTGTTCTGGTCTTGATGTTGAGTTCCTTGCTGGTGATATTTATAGCACTATTATTTATAAAGGATCATTCTTGATATATAGGTCCATATGAAATCTAAAGAACTTTCCAAGATGAAGCACTGTAATGGAGAGCAATAAAAATAATAGAGACAAACAATTTAGGAGTCTAAAGTGGAATATAGATATTACAAAGAAGAAAACAGTCTTTCCAGAACAGAAATTCATGTTAACAAAAAATTAAGAATAATATCTCCGTAGCCCTTGCTGTTTTATAAAAACATGAAACATGTTATGCAAGATTGACTGTCACAGATCTCAACTGCTCTTAAAGTTGTCTGAGCTTTCTACATCTTTGTGTTCACTATCACTACCTAAACTTAGATGGGAAGATCCCTACAAATTTGGGATTACCAGAGCAATGTCAATGACTGATAAATCCTTTGAAGTGTTATCTTTCAACAACATATTTTATCAGGTTTCTATTATCCTTACCCATGTTGATGAAAAGGCCTGTTCGTACTTATAATTCAGTCAATAGCAAAATTTTTACTTCATAAATGATTTTAGTGGTTCGAGAGTGAATTGTGACTAAGACCTCTATGCAATGCAGCTAAGAATAGTATGATTGGGCCCTTCATTTTGAGGTGTGAGGGTTTTGTGATTTTTTTTCTTACAGCACCTTTACAAAAAATTAAGGAAACTGGAATTTAGATGTTTTTGTAACTATGATGTGAATTGTAACACAGAATCATAGAATGGTTTAGGTTGGGAAATACCTTTAGGATGATCAAGTACGATAGTTAACTCAGCATAATCATGTGTACAGCTGAAAAGAAATCAAACACTCCATTGAACAAATTGCTGAACATATGTTGCCACATGTTTTCGTATACTTTTGAAACTCTGAATAATACAGCGTTATTGTTAAAGCTCAGCAAATATTGTTACATGGAAAATCATCAATAGGTATGTGTGAAATATTGACAAATATTACTTGGTATTAAGAAAGCGTAGATACAATCCAGTTTCTCTGATGAGACAAAAGTGCCATTAAAAAAAATTCCTCCCAAGTCACAACATCTGGGTGTAAACCAGTCAGGATTTTGTTTTTAAAAAAAAGGGGGTTTTTTGTCTTTTTTCCCCAGAATTTTTTTTCCTTTCTCTTCACTACCTTCCTCCCCAGGAAGCATTAACATAACAGCTAATAATTACATATATGTTTTTAAATACCATGCTCTTTTTTTCTTTCTTTTTCTGTTTCTACAAAGTTCAAAATGTCAAGTTAAATTAGTTTTAGGTTTTGCCATGCAAGGTGCTCATTCTACATACAAAAAGTGGATGTATATGGGGTTTTTTGGGGGGGTTGATTTGGTTTTTTTTCTGAAGAAAACATATTTGTTGGATGGCAGAGATCTTCAGACACTTCTTCAAGCCTGAGGAGTACCTGCATGTATGAAGAAAAGACATTTTGACACTAGTATTAACATTTTCCAATAGGTAAAAAAAAATCAATGATGAGAACTTAAACAATGATTTGTTGACCAAAGCAGGAACACAGCTCTGTTTTTATCTTTAAAATATAGAAGCAATCCTCTGATGCCAAAAGGTCAGCGTAGAGCAGCTGGGACAAATTTTTGCAGCAGATAGCCTGAGAGCTTTATGCTTTCAATTGTATGGCTACTTCAGCTGTAAGAGAAGTGGTAAAATGAATGCTAAAGGGTTCAAAAATACAGGAAACAAGTAAAACTCTCAGGGGACTGCAGACTCTTGCGTTAATAGAAAAAAGAGGAAAAAGAAAAGAAATAGAAAAAGGTACTAGGGAGAGTGGCAAAATGACTGAGGAAAAAATTCCTTAAGTGTTTTATTTGTTAAGTTTTTAAGGGGGCATCAAAGATATTAACTGGTCACTGCTCTTGTTGATGAGATGAAACAGAGTAATGTGCAGCTGCCATAAGTCTTAGCCAGGGTGCATTCTAAGCTCTACTAATCTATTTGTCATAGTGAAATTTTTCGTTTTCAGTCTGATGTAGACTTTTTTTTTTATAACAGAAGAAGATTCTGGATTAATTACTGCAAATCCTATAAGAAAGAAAAAAAGTAAATTATTAAGCATTTTAGATAAAATACTCAGTATTAAGTACTACATTCAAGATCAATCAAATTCTTACAAATGTCCCTGTTAATTAGAATATTAGACAGTACTTTAAATAACATTCTTGAGCAGTCATATATTTTCTAGCTAAATCCCAAAGGCTGCTGATACATTTCCTTCTTAATAAGGTCACACAAGAACCATCTCTTTCTCCTACTGGTTTGCTTCCACTAGGTAATGGTATTACCTGTACAGAAAGGACAGCAGATCAATTCATCCACTTGCTTGACATGAGATCTCTTTTTTTTTTTGTCTTCAAAACTGAGGAGTCCCTCTAGATATAAAGACATGACTGCATAGTTTCAGCCAATTATTAGTGTTATTTGTACAGAGGAACAGCATAAAGATCCATTTGTATCTCCTTTTGGTTCAGTGAGGAGATATCTCCTTTCCCAGCCCTCAAGACAATCAGTGCCATACTGGTCTATTTTCAGTTTAATAATCTATGAGCGATCTAGGCATATTAAGTTCTTCAAATTAAGATATTTGATTTTAGCCAGGGACCCTTCTGCTGGCTTTGTGGCATATGTATCAGATCAGTTCCTTGCGTTCATAAAATGCTTTAACCCATAACAGAAAAGTTCCTAATCTCATCCTGTTCCCTGCTGGGTGGCTTTGTGTTGCAGTCTCCATGGCCTGCCAAAGGAGAGCTCCAAAGGGGAAGGGAAAAGTCTTGTCGTGAGATACAAATGCATAATTTCAGCTGTGCGGGTGGGACCTCTAATCGATGCGTTGTAGGTTCTTGCGGTGACAGTCATGCAGAATTATTTTCAGAGAGTCGTTCAGACCATCTACTGATGTATGTCCGACGTGTGTATTGCCTGTACTAGTTCTAGTGACACTGTGATTACTCGTATTTCCACTCCTTGCCCTGGAACACTTCCAGACAGTTTTATTGTATTGAAATGGCTCTTACAGTTCATTGAGCATCCAGCATAACACTGTTGAATATGATTGGTGCATGTGCATATATTTATTAAAAAAAAAAAATTCAGGCAGTTAAACCGCATAATTATGGGAAAACGAATCATAACAATAAAAGACCATTTAAGTTAACAAGCTTTGTGATCAAAGAATAAATACAGGTTAGATAAATGAGACTCTAGATGTAACTAATCTACATAAATAAGCTTTGGTCTGATTAGAGTACAGGAATATATTAAAATAATCTGAAGGTATTTTAAAAGTATTTTACTTTAGTACTTTTATCATTTCTGGTTTAATTTCATCATATTTTTAACATTTCCACTTTATAAAAAGAGCTAAGTGATAAACTACTTTTACATGCTTTTATTTTTTCATTAACAATGTTTACAGTGCAAAAAAAGTCTAAACTAATACAAGTAAACAAAAGTAACATCATAAGTTTTTATTCTGGTTTGAGTGCGTTGTGTGTCAAAAACATAAAGCATTTTTTAATGTCTTAATTTTAATTTTTTTTATGTGGCAATGTTTTTTGATTGATTTTTAATTAAAGAAAAACATTAAAGGGAACATTTAAAGGACAATTTCTTGTTTACTGTCTTTATCAGCAGAGAGCAGCCTTTGTAGTGTTTGAAAGCTGGTGCATTAAAAATCAATTTCAAGTCTTCAAAGCTGTAAACTCTTGCTTGCTTTGTAGATATATACTGTTTTTAAAATCATTGGAAGCACAGTTGACAATTGAATTAAAACAAAAGGTAAATAATGGTTTCATGAACATTTGAAGGATTTTAATGTATTTTTAATAATAGCTACAAGAATATTTTTTATAGTGACAGACATGTGAATCACAATTTGTAGCTTTTAAATGCATAACTTTTTCCTAAAGACAGTTTTTTGTATTCTTTTATTAAGAGAATTTTGTTTTAAACTCTTGGTGTTATTCTGTTGTTTTTACTGAATACCATGATTCAAACATAGAACATGTCAGTCAGTTTCTTTACTTACTATATTTCTGTCTCGCTCTTTGCTGATTGCTTAGCAACCACTTATGATTGTTTAGCTACAACTCAGTTTAAAAAAAAAAGGTAAGCTGAAGTGGGCTAAACAAATGTTCATTAATTCTTAATGAAAATATTTAAATTCTATAAAATTTTAAAGGTAACAAAGAAAAGAACATTGTTTTAACATTGTACCTCAGATTCAGCACTTGAATGACTACCAGCAGAGTCAAAAATGCTCATTTTGTGCAAATCTAGAAAAAAGCATATCCTTAGTCAGTGCATAAGTAATTTTGAGGCCTGTGGAAACATACATATATATGTATAATTAAATTAATATTAATTCTTTCAGGGCAGGATCCTTAAAACACTTAATCGGTGATCATTTTAATTTAGGTCAATAGAACCATCTAATTAAATAGATCATTTACAGGAGTGGGATGGCTGATGTGCATAAGCATGTACAGAATTTAGCCCAGAATCTGTTAGTCTGTGTTACCTGAACTGCTCCCTGTTGCTTCTCTCCTTTGCTTTAAGATCACTGCGAAGCTGCAAAAGCTGTTCTTTTCACTTAGCCTCCAACTACATTTTCTCGTATTCTGTTGAGATAGTCCTGATGTCTTGCTTTCTCGCAGAGACTTGAGTAATTTGATATGCAGATTTGAAGATCATAAAAACAATCCTGCTTTGATGATCATGAGCCAGATTATCCAGCCACAGCTGTAAAGTACCAAGTGTGTTCTTTTGTGATCTCTTCATCATTTCAGTGGATCAAATGTCAATAAGAATATAGTGGAATTTAGAGTGCTTGGGAAATAATGAAATTAAAAACCTTTTTAAAATGACAACCACGAAGCGTTAGAAACTATTATATTTCTAGGCTACAGGCCAGATAATGTAACTGTGTGTATGAAAACATATGTGGATATACACAGAAAAGAGCACAGAATTGAATCAAAATAACAATCTAGATGGATAAAAGACATTATTAATGAGCAATGTGCATCTAATTTTTTTTTATATTGTGTGTGATCTGCACAGAGCTGTGTAGCAGTGTTTTGGAAGATGCTGTCAACCTGCACCTTTTGCTGCAAACTAGAAAGCATCAAGTTTAGAGACAAATGATGTTGTCATTTTTTTCCTGAGGCAAGAGTATAGGTAAGGAAGAACCTCATTTTCCACTTAATGATGGAATCTTGCTATCAAACTTCAGGACTGAGAGTGATGATTAAAAGGAGGTATAAGTCATGCAACATGTGAAAAGAAACCACACTTAACTGATTCCATGGACTGCGTTAGTTATTAAAAAGCACACAATAATTTGCATCTCATAGCTCCAAGGCAAGAAATATATCAGTCAGCTTTGTAGCTGTTGGGTGAAAAGGAGGTGAAAACAAGACTTTTCTGTTATTTCTTTCAGTAGGCTGTCTTCATTTTGTCTAAATCTGTACATGTATTTTGTCTATTTAAACCATATGTGGCTTCTTTTCAGGTCTAACAGGCTATAGTATTGGAAGGGGCAGAAGCAATTATATCAATTTATTTTATTATTTATTCATTGGCCACCACATACATGCTCTTTCCCAAAAGTATACCTCTCGTTATTGCAACAATGTGATGGTAACAAAATAATAACTCCTTCAAGTGTGAAATAACTCATTTTAAGTACTTTCCTGGGCTCATTTAGTTCAAACAGACTTTCAAAATTTTGAAGAAACCTTCAACTGCAGTGTATTTAAAATATATGTAGACCACACA
The DNA here is from genome assembly GCA_013398115.1 of Falcunculus frontatus. Taxonomy (NCBI): domain Eukaryota; kingdom Metazoa; phylum Chordata; class Aves; order Passeriformes; genus Falcunculus; species Falcunculus frontatus. Next base: position 1,917,982 of record VZRV01023440.1, on the reverse strand, counting down.
TAGTCCTTTCTTCATCCCCTGATGCTGGCAAAGGAAACTTAGGGATGAGTATCTGGATTTCTAGATTATGACCTACTTGTAAAGCAAGAGGAAGCTGTTTCTATTAAACAAATATAAGCTTCAGGAATTTTGGTTAGCTATGGCAAAGATATTTAGATAAATTACTTGCAGTCATACTGGTCTTGCCTGTGAATGTCATACCTGTGCATCATTGCAGTCGTACCTGTGAATGAAGAAATGGGCACACATGTTGAATAGCCAAGGGAGGAGAAGACTTTTTTTAAGAGAAAGTTTTTGTTCTGATTTAAGTTCTGGATTTTCTATAGTGTTTTATAATAAAGACAATTACATAGTAATTTGGGTTAGAATGCATGCCCAGTTCCCCATCTCAAAACCCAATTTGTTACTACCTGTGGCTATTTCTATTAAAAAAGAAACATAATTACTATGAGTCTCAGCAGTCTAAGAGTAAATTTTGCAATTACAATACTTCCCTTGGGCAGATATATGAAAATGGCAGATTAATTCCTGCCAGTCTATTCCTTGCACATTCTTAAGGTTACTGGTAGCTTGGACTATCATTATATTGGTGCTGTTTATTATCCTGTGGTTAAGGCTAAAGAAACAATGCTATAAACCTTTAGGAATAGGATGCTATACCACTGCCTTGTGAAGTCTCTGTGCTGAAGTGTGATACACAGCATTCTAGGAGCACGATACTAATTCTATTTTCATGGAAAATGAATGATTTTTCTTTTGATCTAAGAATAGTTTAGAACGGTATTTTGTATTTTATTGCCTCATGCCTCAAAAGCTTTAAACAAAAACACCAAACAAATGAAGTTTAATCATTCTTAGTAATTGATCAAGATGTTAAGAAAGCTGCATGTGAACTGAAAAATATGGTAGTTCCTTAGTATTTTATAGCTTTTGTTTTATTCCCAATAGCACAATGTCATGAAACACTAGCAAACTAAGATGGCCCTGAAATTATGTAAATGAACAAATTCCTACGGAAATAATTCATCTTCTAATGGGGTTTTCTACCTGAAAACAAGTTTTGAGGGCATATAAGTGAAAGAATTGCACTCAAAGGCTGTGCTCCTGGAGATCACTCTCTGCAGCTAAGCACCTAACTCCATGTTGAATTCCGGTGGAATTGGAAGTTGGTGTGGCTTTATGTGGGCTCATGATCCACCTGCAGGGAGCAGCATCAGTCTATGTTACACATGATCTGTTTTGACTATTCGGGAAGAGTAGTATGAACAATCTTGAGTTATTTTTTTCCTTTTTGCGTGAGCTTTTTTTGAAATTTCTTGCACTGCACCAGTCGTGTTTTCATTTCTTTTCCCACTTTGAAAGAGGCTTCCACATACACATGCTTTTGAATGTCAACTTGGGGACTTCTGTGGTGTGGACATTATTTAGAGAAGGTTTCATTAACTATTTTCTTTGAGAGGTCATAAATAGAATTTTAAAAAGTGAAATATGTATGCATCCTGCAGTTGATGTTCAATGCATTCCACTTGGAAAAAAACTGATCACATACTGGGTGAGCATTCTGCTAATTGGATAGAGAGGAAGTCCATAATTTAATCCCTGTGTTCTAACAACCCCCTCAGACAAATATTAGCATTCATGTTCAGTCACTCTACCCCTGGTGAAACTTGCAGCAGTGTCCTGTTGGTATTGGCAAACCAACACTGCTTTGGAACAGAAAGATGACTTTTTCTAATCCTGGAATCTTTGTAGAGATCATATCTTATGTGGATCTTCTTAATTTTACGGAAAAATCTGATGTCAGAGTCTTGACATGGCAAGCTGCAACGAGAAGGGCAATCCAGAACATTTTTATCCCACTCTTAAGAATGTACAGGTCAAAGTCAGCCTTTAAATACCAATGAAGTTAGAGGTTGCCTGTGGCAATCCTTAGATAAGTGGGTGTTGTGTCCTAGATGAGATGATCCTATAAAGAAGGGTAGCTATTTTTTTGTTTTGTTTGTTCTGAATCAGTTTAATGTAGAGTCCTATCAGAAGACATTGCAGTAGGTTAACACTGAAGTGACAGAGTTGTGGACGCGTACACACAGCCCTGTATCAGAAAAGCCTTATTTTTCTGTCCAAGTCTACTTGACCACTGCTACTATACTCATGGTGTAATGGTGTATTTCATCAAACTTTCCATTTTATGAGGTGCCTCATCACAGACACAAGACTGTTATGACTTTAAAATATATTTAGGGACAGAACTTCTTGCTAAATTTGTGCAAGCCTAAATTATTTATCTTATGTCACAAATAATAAATCAACTCATCACCATTTTGCAGTGGAAAATCTCCTTGCATGGCCGTGTGAGTCTGTAAAGCTTGATGATCTACTATTCTGTCATAAATTCAGCCATTATTTTGGCAGCATATTTAGTGGTGTGTCTTTTCCTAGTGCTTAGAGGAAATAATTATGCAAAGATATTTGTGTGAAAGTAGGGCTTTGTATCTTGTCATAAAATGTTTAGAGAATACCTTGTTGGGTATTTTTAAGAAAAAGTTGTAATAAAGAGTTGTATGACCTAAATAAGAAATAAGATACAAAGTTATAATGTACGTTTTAACATCTGTGATTTTCTTCTGAATTCCTAGTGAATTTGAGGGAATCATTGCTTTCCTGGTGCGGGATTTTAGAAAGAGAAAGGGGATAAGGTGTCAGCTTTAAAGGAAAGGAGGTGATCTAGATTTACCCCTTTTTTCTGATCGTCACCTAGGAAGAAAGCTTCAGTGTTCCTCTTTGTGTGTGTTTTCTTTACAGGAAATGTGGCTTCAGAACCAAATCCTGCTCCATCTTTGTTGCTTATTTCTTTCACTATGTAGGGAGGAAGCACAGAACTGGAATTTCGTGCCACATACAGTGTTTGCTGCCTAGCTAATCACCTTTCCCCGTCACTGCCATTACGAATCTGTTTAAATGCAACTTTCTTCGGCATACAATATATGTATCTGTGGGAATGTAGCACGCTATGTAAAGACTCTCTTAGCCGGTAATTGAAGTAAGCAGACTGATCCAAGGGCTATTGAAACAAGTTTGAAAACATCCATTGATTTCACTGGACCTCAGGTCATGGCTTGTGGGAGTTTTATTGTTGCCTTTAGTGGGAGTATGGGTTGGACAGAAAAAGGTAAACATACTGGATAGATGTTAACACAAAGTTAACAGATTTTAAATATCCAGTGTCTCTGCTTTCTTCTTACAAAATATGACAAGGATGAAACAGATTAACAGAGTTAAAAGACCATAATTTGTTCTCCTTCTCCACCAGCCAGTACTGCAGTGTTTAAAAGCTTTTATCTGTTTGGAAAACACTTGGGTTATGTTTCTCTTAGAAACAGGAAATAAGCAGTGGTAAGAACAGGACAAATTTCACTATACTTACTGGCTTCACTGGGAATTCCTGCTGAGTAAGAGCTTTCTCAAAAAAAAATTCAAGGAGATGAAAACTGCACTGTAGAATGAGAAAAAGAAAGAAGAAAGAAAGAAAGAAAGAAAGAAAGAAAGAAAGAAAGAAAGAAAGAAAGAAAGAAAGAAAGAAAGAAAGAAAGAAAGAAAAAGAAAGAAAGAAAAAGAAAGAAAGAAAGAAAGAAAAAGAAAGAAAGAAAGAGAAAGAAAGAAAAAGAAAATAAAAGAAGGTAGGAAGGAAAGAAAGAAGGAAGGTCAGAAAAGATATGATTGTTTTCATGCAGAAAAAGAGGGTCCTAAATACTTTTAAATTCTAAAAAAATACTTTGAACCTATCCTTAAATTTCAAGGCACTATCTTAAAAATTTTTCCTTTAATTTTAATTCAATTCTTCCTCTAATTTCTAGACTTCATATTTAACATGAAAAATCAAAAAAAACCCCAAGCTACAAATGCTATCAAAGACACACTCCTACGTGTATTGTTATTTTGAGTTCATGGTATGATATTCTTAGAATAAACTGGATATTGTGATAAGTGCAGATTTCATTCTAGTTAGCTAATTGTAATTGAGTCTGTTATGCAGTAAACATAGTATCTGTTAGGAATACTAAGGTGGACTCAACATGGTGGGAGCCAAAGATAAAAGGAGCATTAAAGCGTTTCAAATTCAATCATTAGGTTTCATTGCACCCATCTGCTACCAGAAAATATAATGGGTGGCTTGATTCATTGACCTTTAACTGTCATTTTTGAACCATGTTTTTTAAATCCATATTTTCAAGTCAGACCTAGAGAGTTAATTTGGTAAGAGAATACCCAGTATATTTTAATGCAATTACTTTTTCCTTTTTTTTTTTTTTAAATATAATCAGGTTTAACGGTCTGTTGTATGTTCTGCTAATCCAGTGAAAGTAGTTATTTCATATTGAATGTGGTTAAAAGCAACTAATGTTCAACTTCATTAAGGCTTCTATTAAATAGAAGGTTTGCTGAACTTCTACTATTTTTTAATGCATGAAGTAATACCTCTTATTAACTATTTCCGGGGGTTTCTGTTTCACTAGAATTATACTTACATGTTTCATTTCCACAAAGATTATACCACACAGCAAAAGGGCTAAATACAGATTGAAACTGTGGAGTGCTTTGTATTTTGTTTCCAAAATGTGTTTTATCTCTTTCCTTTTATTTTCTGAAGCAGATATTATCTTGTGCGGGTGGGGTGAAGTGCACATATCTATTAGCAGTTCTGTATGTGTGGCACACAAGTAGACTGTCTTATACAATAGCAGTTTTACTTAGTGAAAGCAGGAAACAATGTGATAAATGAGGATAATTTAATGTTTTCTCAGCAAAGGCAAACTATTATACTGTTCTGTCATGTGAAGTTTTTGTAATGGAAAAAAGTGATTACATGTACTTCTTTACACAATGGGATACAATTCCTGAAATATTTATGTGATATAGAGACAGATGTATGTAACCTAACCTTATAATCCCATTTCACAGCTTTCCCAAATACTGGGAAGCTCGATAAATGGGAAGCCGATTATATTGGCACTGTAACTCTATTAATAGGATTCGGATTTGCCTTATTGACAAGCCAGTACTGTTAATATGATCCAGTATATTAAATTGACAGGAAAACTGGAGCGATAGAATGTATCCACAGCCTAATTGACAGGGAAGCTCTTTCAAAAGGTTCTTAATGTGGTTTTTATTGACAGAGTAGCTTCAGTTAGTACGTATCATTGGTGAGCAGTGTAAATATATTGGATGCAACTGTATTAGCAGATTCAGGTGTAGTTATTGTTCTTTCTTCCCATACTTCCATCTTTACTTTTGGTATAAGTTATATGAAGCTCGCTTGTAAGACCTTTACTAATGCCTCTTATGGCACCAGTCTAACTGCATTGCTCACAGGCATTTGACAAGTTGTGAATTATTTTAAATGTGTTCATCATTTTTAAATGAATAGCAGCAGTGCAGAGCAATACAATAATGTGTCATGAATTTCATTATGCTTATTTATTGACACTGTGATAGCGCCATTGTACTTTCAGCTTGAGCTCTTTATATGGTGTGATGTTTGGCACCTCTTCCTACACTCTTATCTTACATCTCCTCCCAAAAGTAGTTCAGCTTAAGAGCTTGTATTACAATTCCTTTTTCCTAATCATATTTGACAACTTTCCATGTTTTCTTCTGAGATGATGCTAATTTCATTACATTTCATGTTTCTCCAGTGGAAAATAAAACAAGGCTCAGAAACCTGAAACCATTGTAAAAAATCCAGCAATTTTGAATTTGGTCCGGAAAATCTTGATTCCCTTTTCAGTAGGAGAAAGTTTCTGGTTCAGCTTGCACAGTTTTTCTTTGTCACGTTTTTCTTAGAGAGAGAAGTCTGACCTTAAACACACATCCTGCACTGGTAGCGGAGCTGAAGGCTTCTGTTGAGCTGACTTCCCTGCCAACAAAGAGACAAATTTGTTCCTGAAATGCTTCACTCTTTTATTTCATATCAAAAAATCTGATCAGGGTCTGGTCTCACCTCATCTTTTGAATGTCACTCAGGTCTACTTTTTTTACCAGGATCACTTAAAAATATGTCATTCTGTAGTGACCTTTTTAGCTTCTTCAGTCTTTGACTTGGTGCAATCATCAGTGAGATGAGAAGAACCCTGTCTGGGCCTTGTGATTTCTAATCCTTGCACTGTGTTAAATTCCAACAGTCCAGGTTTCTGCCATCTTTCGTGTCTTGTGCATTGCAGAACAAACTCCTGTAAAAATGTAAGAAGTAGTTGGTTTCATTAAGGTAGTAGTAAAAACAACTGAAATAATCTACAATACCTTAGTATGAAAGCTTAACCAATAAATCAACAATAATTTATTTTGGTAACAAACACGGTACTTGCTAAGAGAAAACAGTGCACAGATTAGGCATTTATACAGGGAGATCTTCATTCCCTTGCTTACAGGAAAGGATGGTAGTGCCTGTCTTCAGAGCTTCACTTTTCAGAAGTCACTGTGTAATTGACTGAAGAGCTCAGGACCTGTTTCTGTAACAGTTTTGCTTTTCTCATTCAAGAGAAAGAGAAAACACGAGTCACCAACCAACACTCTTTAATAAAGAGTACAGCAGTTTCGTGAACGATATTGCCTTGTGCATTTGACTGTTTTTATTGCCCCTGTTTTCAGTGTGCTTTTGAAGAATGCTACATATGTCAGAAATTCACATAAACACGCTGTAGGACTTTTAACACCAAAATACACATTTGCAGCAAGTGTGAAACTTCCTAAATATGTACATATCATATAAATTATATCTCAAAAACATTTTCAAATGGATGAGAGTGGAGAACACATAGTAGGATAATATTTTTTAAAATAGCCTATTTAATTTTGTCCTTGAAAAAGATAGAATAACTCATGAGAGGTTTATGGCCAGTTTTTGGGTTTGTTGTTGTTTGTTTTTGCTATTGGGATAATGAATTTTCTTAATGAAGTAACTCTTGTGGAACCAAAAACTACTATTTCAGGCTAAGTATACAGACTCACTGGCAGACTTAGAAGTCTTTGTGAAAAATTGTACTGTGTTGAACCCACACTGTTCGTAACAAAATGAAGACAATTGTCTGCTCTTTCAAAACTCGATTTGGCAGAATACAATTCTTTTCCCTCCAGAAGAGATTGCCATTATATAAGATCTTTGTTTCATGGGGGAAGGGTAAATACTTGAAATTCAGCTTTTCAAGAAAAGGCACAGAAGCTGCTTGAGTTAGATATTAAGTGGCAGTCTGATAAAGGTGAGAGATGTTTCATTTCATTTTTGCGTTTAATGTTTAATTAAAAAGAAGTTAGTCAGCAAAGACATTTTACTTTGTTATAGTTTCGGGTATGAACACCTACATAAAGTGGAGTTGCATTAAATCATTTCAGAAAATGTGAAACTTCTTGTAATTCTGAGAAAAAATTATGAATATTCTAGTCGTCTAATATTCATAAATCTGATTAATGTCTAAGTCCTTTTTTTCGTATTTTAGAGTACATCTTTCCCTCATATGACAATTATTTCTGGGCACAATTTATCAAGAATAGTTAAATATTGAATTTCTTTCTCTGTCCCCATCTTTTTTTTTTCTCACTTACTCTTTTTCTTTGTAGCCATTGATTAAAAAAAAAAATAAATTATTAGACAGACCTGTTGAATTTCACACTCTTTTTAAAAAAAAATGCTCTAATTTTATTCAAACAGTATGGAATACTCCAACTATGGCTAGAAATCTTAAAAATTGTTATACAAAAAATATTTTTATTAAAAAGTAAAAAGAAAGTAAAAAAATAGCTAGGAACCTCTAATTTTTAAGAGAGTCTGCTTTTTGCAGGAATTCTTGAAAGCAGAAGCCTTTTTAAGTCGTCTGCTGTTCTCTCACTGAGCAATAGTAGAATTCTTGAAATCTGATTGATTAATATGGCACTGTAATTTTAATTCTGAATTTTAAAAAGAAATAGTGTGTGAAGACCCACAGTAGAACTTCTTTATATTTATAAAAATAGCATAATATTTCAACAGAAGTAAACACATATACCTTGTGAACATGAATTTGTGAAAAGAGAAAAAAGGGATGAGATGAATATAGCCCATTGCTAAAAATATTCTCCATAATTCATTGTGTAATGCTTGGCCCAGGCTGGTTCAAACTGTTTCCAGTGATGAGGTTTTTACTTTTTTTTTTTTCTTATGAGTTTATTTAAGGTTAATGGATCCTATGAAGAATTTGTTTCTTATACTCTGTTCTTGGCTATAATTTTTCATTTTCCTTTCTCTAAATTAAACTTTTGGAAACCATAGCCATTCCAGAATTAATTAGTAGAAGCTTAAGAGTTGACTTTCAAACTTTTGAATGGTTTTATTTCTGAGTCTATAAAATTCAGTATTCCAAATACACCATGTAAGATCTATACTTAGCAACAATTTCAGTTTATCTAGGTCCTCTTGTGGTCATAATATACAGCCCTTACAGGAGTAATAGAATTAATAGTTTTGTAGACAGTTGATGGCACCTGGAAAGACATTCTACGTGTTTTTCATGCAAACACTGGCCAGTTAATGATTTTCAAAGTCCCATTATTAGACTTTAGCAATTATATTGTTGCATTTGAATTTCCATACCGGTAAATCCAACCAACTCATGTCGCCCCAAGAAGTTGTTAGTGTCTCATACCTGGAGGCGGTCAACGCCAAGCTGGATGGGTCTCTGAGCAACCTGAGTGGAAGGGATCACTGCCTATGATGGGGGGAGGGTGTGTGGAATTAGATGATATTTAAGGTCTCTTCCAGCTCTAACCATTCTATGATTCTATGAAAAGTATATTTTGCACAGGTTTAACTTGCCTTTTCTTTTATTTTCCTTCTCCTCAACTCACTGAAGTAAAAGGTAACAAAATAAAACTGTAAGATATTTTCTGAAAGGTAGTAACCCTTTCTTTTTAAATTTTGGCAGCTTTTGAAAGGTTCCTGTGCATTCTGACCTCTTTTTAAATGGCTTTTTTTAATGAGCTTCATCTTCTGAGAAAGCTGTATCAAATGTGTGTACAGAATCCTCAGACATTTTTCTGCAACATTATACTAATGACGGTGTTCCTAAAAATTCATATTTAATCTAGAGTCACATACTAGAACAGATAGAAGAAAGTATTTGTAAAGGTCTGTTGTAGCAGCTGTCGAAAAAGAATATCTGTTGAATGGTTTAACGGCATACTCTCATTGGAAACGAACTGGTTCCACTAAGCTGTGAAAATGAGCTATAAAACCAGGACCACTTCTCTAAGGCAGCTTTGGACAGTTAGGTTGACATCACAGACTTTAATTCTCTGGTATCTAATTGGGGAAAAGGACATTTCTGCTATTGTTTTAATTTTAGATAACATTTGTCCTGCTACTGGAGAACCTGTGCTGTGGTAGCTGGTGACCTAATTGATAGTCCAGCCCTCAGCCTTGAATCCTGGAGATAGAAAATGCTTCTGTACTATTTAAGTCTGGTGACTTTTAGAGATGGATTGTTCTTTGAGAATTTTTTGAGGGGAGGGTGAGAACAAGAGCGGAGTTTGTTTTATTTTGTTCTTCAGGAGTTTAATGATGCTGGCATTTGGATAATTTTTGGTTATTTATGAAGAGACTGCAATTCCATGCAATTCACTTCTGACGTGATTCATCTTACTTAGCTTTAGCAATTGCACTGCACATCTTGCTGGTTGTCTAGATTCTTCTATAGCAATAATACTCCCCAGGAGTATCATGTACCTAATGCTAGATGACCAAATGGAATATTTTTTATTTCTCTAAAGCACATTGAGGGATCTTAGCTGATTAGCTTAGAGTGGTTTTCTGAAGGTGAACTGCAACCTACCTTAAAACTAAAGGTCCATAGGCTTGGTGATTTTGTTGTCCTAGAAAGGTCTCTGTATCCAGAGAAGAGCAAGAGGGTTTTTAGATTTTTAAAATAGCATTCATCTCTTAGAGTTACGGCTATGCAATGTAAAGAAGTATGATTAATGCATGAGCTGGAATGTGTAATATCACTTTCATAAATGTTAAAGTGTAAAAAATTTTAAGTATATGACCTCTCACTTCAACGGGGATTACAAAAAAAAAAAGGTTTTAAGGGAGTTAGACATGTTAGACATTCGTCTCTCTCATCCCTTATGAAGTAGATGTTTACATTTCTAAGATTCCTCCAAACTGCCAATCCTTAAAATTAAAATATTTTAAAATTATCACAATTTTTAATAGATATTTTTGTACATGAAACAGTTTTCCCTTTGCTGCCTGTATCTCAGAGTGCTGTTACAGCTTTACACAAGCATCACACCTTCATAATTCATAGAAGGACTAATACTTTTAGAGCAGAAAGAACAGTTTTTAACTCCAAGCTCTGTGTCTGTGTATGATCATCAAGTACTTACATTTTTACTTTTGTAATGATGAACTTGCTGTAACATGGCACCCAAATCATTGTATTGTGGCAAAATACAGTATGAAGGCAATTGGTCAAATTATGATCTAGTTGGAGGTCATTAATGATTACCATAAATACAGAATTTATCAGCAGCTAAGATGCGGTCATAGCTTCTATTTTAAAATCTGTGTATTGGCTCTTCCAGGATGCATGAAATGCTTTTTTGCTATGAAAAAGCAGAGACAAAATCTATGACCAGTTCTTACAGTAGTTCAGTTTACAGTTAAGTTCTTAGCACCATCAAAAAGGAGGAGCTATAGCTATTTCCAGGGCAAAAGTCTGACTGTTTTAATGGCAGAGAATTGATGAAAAGGCAGTTTATAGCAGGCATTTTGACTGCCAATGTCATGAAAAATGGAAATGTTGATTCTGGTAGCAGCTGCGTTTAGCAGGAGACAGATGTCTTACGTAAGTAAAAGCATAAGGTCAGTTTTCCTGGATATCTCTATTTGAGACATAAGACATAGAAAACAGACATGAGTTCTGCAGTTGTAAATGTTTATTGAGGTTGATAAGTACTGGGCTCTGTAAGTGTCATAATGATTGTATATGAGTGTATATGTATCAGGTAGGCTTGCTGCACAAAATAGAGATAGTAACTTAAAACTTGTGAGAAGAAAAGAAACAGCAGAATTATAGCTGCTTCCAAAATATGATGTGCTGCATTGGAGAGATACAGATAAAAATGCTGAAATACTTAATCTTTACACCTCCTTTTTCTGTTGTTTTCAATGTTTGTTTTTCTAACTTGATACATACTAAATGTGAAGATGAACTTTTACTCTAATTGCATATACTAAAGCTAGGATGGATGTGAACATAATGTGTGTTAAAATCTTACTTTTTGAACTAAAGGATTTAGAAACTAGAAGAAAGTACGGTGTACATTGGCATACATGCTGAACAGAAGATGGTTCTATATTTTCCATCCCTTCAACAGAAAAGACATCCATGGTATACAAGCACATCTATTTCACAAGTCCCTTGGGAGTAACAGGTGTCTGCCTAATTTCTGTTGCAAACAATGACTTAAATTTTGGATAAAACTTTTTTGCCTCTTTTCCAAGCTCAAATATTCCAACCCTGAAAGAAGTAGCAAGTATTTCTAATTACCTCCTACTGATAAAACCAAAACAAAGATAAAAAAATGGTGCAGGGAGTGGCAGGGAAACCCAAATATCTAAGAGATCAGTCACTTGTGTAAGCACTTGCTATGTGACACTAAACCTTGGGCCCTCAGCTTCATTAATTGAGAGTGGCCTGTGTTACGGATACTGATCCGCTGGATGCTGCTGCGAAAGCCGGAGCTGCTGCGAAGCATAGTGGTGTGATGTGAAGTGATGCAGAAAACAGTAGAAGCTCTGTCGCTAGGTCAGCTGCAAGAAGAAGTGACGTGCGTGAATGTACAGTATGCGGAGTTTTCTGAATGATGCAGTCTCTCTTTCTCCCAAAGAACTTCAGCTAATGATACAAGGGGAATTCAGTTCCCTTTGGCAGGACTCCATGTTGGTCTGGATCCTTTTAATACTTCTGCCTCTACAGTTACTTGGCTCATGCTGCTAAAAATATACACGACAGGCTTAATGAAAGTATCTTCTTTTAAAAACCACTTGTCAACAGTGATCATTTAATGTTCTTGTTTGCATGTGTGGTTCTCATTATTCTGACATAGCTATTAATACTGATGAAAATTAAAGAGAGAAAATCCAAATATTTTCATACTTGCATTTTTCCAGTAGCATCTGAGATACCCCACAGCTAATCAGCCATAAATTTTCTTGATTTTTTGTTTATTTTTTCAATTCAAGTGTAATATAGCAGTATACGGAACTGTATTACAGCAGTAAAAGCTTCAGAATCCCTGCAGATGATGTAATTATGATTAAAAATTAGTATTATTGAATAATTCACTTTTTTAATATGCAAAAGTAATTTTTTTCTCTCATTTTCAATAACCATCAGTCTTAATATCTATCTAATGAAAAAACATAAACAGTGTCATCTGTCAGGTTACTAACAGAGAATGCCACTTATTGGAGCCTCATTGTTTACTTTAGCAGGTAATTTGTGGACCGGAATCATTTAATTGTTCTGAGCACATAATTACATGCCAGCATTTTCCAATTTAATTAAAATGTACAAATCTGAAGATTAAGGGAATTTTTGAATTATTAATCATTTCTCCTCTAGGAAATCTTGTTGCTCTGCAGGAGATTTGTCCAGTGTACAACTATACGTATTTTTTTCCTTCTCTTTCACAGACAGACAATTTTCCCGCAGAGCCCAATTACATGGGCAGCAGGCAGCAGTTTGTTCAAAGGTAAGGCCTATTAAATAACTTTCTTGGCTTCCCCATTTGCATTCTTGTCAAAATTGCTTTGCCAGAGAGTACAATTCAACTTAGAACATTCAAATACAACTCTCTCTCTCTCTCTTTTTTTTTTCTTTCTTTTTTTTTTTTTTTTTTAATATGTATTTCAGTAGCTCCACGTTCAAGGATCCAGAAAGAGCCAGCTTGAGGGACAGCGGGCATGGGGACAGTGATCAGGCTGACAGTGACCAAGACACTAACAAAGGCTCCTGCTGTGACATGTCTGTTAGGGAGGCACTCAAGATGAAAACTACTTCAGCTAAAAGCCAGCCACTTGAACAAGGTGAGTGAAGCCTACAATGCCTACAAAAGCGTAAAGTTTAAATCGTCATTATCAACCTATTAGTATTGCAGTTGCGGGTTATCAGGGAGGAATAGCCCACTTATAATATTATCACAGAAAACAGTATATCTTGTCGCTAGCCCAGAGCAAAGAACACAGTATCTTTCAGAATGAACATGAAATGAAACCACAAGTGTCCTAAGCAGATTAAAAAAAAAAAAAAAATTAGTACTTTTAAAATTGATTAGAATATCCTCTATCTCCCCTGGCATTGCCTGTGATATATTATATACAATCCTTCTGTCAAAGCGTGATTTGGAAATTCAAACTAGACATGACTGCAACAGATAAAAGAATGCCAGTCATTTACATTCCTCATGTAGTTTGGGGAAGAGGAAGAGAAAGTGCTTCAGAAAAAGAAAAGAGTAAAAATGAATCAGAAGATGTTTTCATTTCATGGATGCATTTTCCTGTTTTTAATGTTGATTTCACAATTAAGAGTAGTGTGAGAAGTGTCAAATATTAATACAGTCTGATTTTCAGTGTACTTTTATTCACATCATGTGACGGTACCAAAGATTAAGGGTGTCTGTGAAACAGCTAAAATGACTTATATCAGGACAATGGCAGTGTTCTCTGCCAACATTCATTCTGACAAACAAGCATATTTATTTCCTCAAACTGTGTCCAATTCATTTATTTTCCAAATGTGTTTTATCTAATTAGGAGGTAATTTATTTCAAAAGATACACTTCTTTTTTTTTTTAAAGCATCAGACAGACAAAGCACTCTAGCATTCTCTGCCTTTATGTTTTGCTTCTACACTGTAAGCAATTAAGAAGTGCACCATTGAATTATTTTTAAATGTTTTGTATATTTCCCATTGTTTTACTTTGTTGTGGGGAAGGTGATTCAGTGTTAAAGATAGTTAAGAAAGTATTGAATCAGTCAGCCTTAATAAGAAGTTATATTTCTAACTAAACAGAAATATATGATAAGCTTTTTATTAGTTGTTGATTAATTGGACCCGGGTTTTTTGCCTCTTAGCTTAGTCTGATCTGTATTACAGTCGTCAGGAAATACACGTTCAACTTCATTTTTCTGATTATGTTGAGATTGCAGTATAATTTTTACAGCGTAGAATATTTAGAATGCTGCAATATAATTTATTCTGTATATATTTGGAGGCTGACTTCCTATGTGACCTTATTTTCCAAGTAATAAATGCTGGTAAGAATATTTTTTCCTGACCTTTTGCCACAGCAACTCTCTGCTTATAATTGGACATTGATCTGTATAAAGATGCAGTGCAGGATTTTTTTTTTTAAAGAAGCTATTTGGGCATGTGTCTTATTCTCTCAATTTCATGTGAAACAAAGACAAAAATTCTGGATTTCCATCTATCAAGTATAACCCTGAAAGAGCTTTAAAATTTTTAAAGTTTCACTAGGAAACTATCCAGTACTCAGATTAAAAATTTATGTTTCTTTAGAAAAGGACTGTATGGCCAGTGTTCATAATACTGCAGTTTGTCCAGCAGCATCAAACCCAATTATTGTCAAAATATATGCAGTCTAGTAAGCATATTAAGCCAACCATTCCTGTGGTCTATTTTCATTATAATGCAAAGTGTTATGTGCAGTTTTACATTTGTCATTATACCTAGATGAGGTGCCCTATTCATCAAGAAAATTTATTCCAACCACTCCCATGAACTTCTCATGTTCTTAGTAAACATATATAGAATTGTGGATGTTAGGTATTGTCGGCCGCTGAACTACAGCAGTGGGTGTTTCTGTGAATTTCTTTACTGAGGAAAAAAAATAATGGGGATAGAGAGATAAACTACTTTTTCCTTTTTTAAAAAAATTTGTTGTTTCCCCCAAATATAATTACAAATGATAATGATATAAATTTGTTTACTTGAATGAACTCTTCTGTCTCAAGTGTGCTGTAATAAAATCATTGTCACATTGTGAAAACTGAACCTGCATTGAGCACCTTTGTGGGATTTCAGGTCATTGCAGTAACAAATGTGGTGCTATGTGGTGTTCCCAATGAAATCAATGATTACTTGTCATTGAGCTTAGTATGATTAGGGTTCTTAGCCCAATGTAATTTTTCTCTTTTGAAACAAGATAAATAAGATTGCTTTCTCTAGTCATAAGCCAAGTTGAAGGAAGGTAAGAAATATGATATATGTGATTAGGATAGAAAAAGAATTGAATTTTTCTTTAGAGAAAAATTGTTTTCTGGGAAAAGGAGATGGAAAGCTTGCTAGAAACAATTGTCTCCAGCAATGCCTGAAGCAATATCCGAAGTTGTGGTTCTGTCATCATTCTGGGTTGTATGCAGGGATGCGAATTCACTATTTTGTAGCCAAGTTCTAGACTTGATTATTGTCATTTAAAGATATTTAAAATAATTCATCTTCTGCTATTGAAACAACACTAATTATTAAATCCTACAACATTAATGAAAAATTATCTGGATTAACTGTGAAGTCAGGATCTTGATGAGAGTCCTAATTTAAAAATGAGTTAATTTTAAGTTTGACATATTCTTTACGTAATTCCAAACACTGTTGTCACGTGTCCCATTCTACACATGGCAGTAATAAGAATGCTAGTTGTACTAGTATTTTGATGACAGTTTTGAGCAACTCTAGCATAGATAGTTGAAGATTAAAAGGCCATACTGAGATAAAAAGTGTGTTGGTAGCACTACAGCAATTGTGCTTCTCTCAGTAACAGAGAAGCAGGAAGTTTTGTGAAAAAAATTTTGTAGACAAGATGTCTTCTGATTTCAGCATGGGATGGGAAGCAATCAAGCTTACTTTATGATTTTCATTAAACTGATGAAAAGAGTGAATGATAGAGTCTGTCAGTTTGCTATTGAAATAGTTGATTTCAAGGAAAATATATCCAGATAGAAAGTTTTGTCTGGTAATGATTGTAAACATTTTCACAAATGAGAAAGACAATGCAAATTAGATAAGATTAATTTCATAATTAATGAAATGCTCATGGAACGGCCTTAATGGAAGGAAAGCAGAAAAAACCCCAAACTTTAGAATTTATCATGATAGTAAGTCTTGTGATAAAATAAGCACGTCCCACTTTAGTTATCTCAGCCTTATAGTCTCTTGCTGTGATATCTAAGCCACTTTCTGCATAAGAATATCTAGCTGTCTCTTAAGCTTACTTATGCTATCCTAATCAGCTGTCTTACTAAACAGCTTGTTCCATATGCCTGCTACTCTTTTAATAGAATGCTTTGGGATAAATTTGTTTTGTTTACCTGTCTTTTTTTCCACTTCTGTTGCTGATACTTTAAACCCTATCACTAGTTTGGACAGTTTGAGATCACCCTACTTAGAAGTCTTACAAGAATTAATAGTTTTGAACACATCTGTCAAATTGCCTGTTTATTTCGCTTGGGGTATTAGCATGTAATATTCCCTTTTTGCATTTAAATAACAGAGTAATTGTTTTGTTTGGTATGGTTTAAGAATAAGAGCAATGATCTGTATTTCTTTAAAAGATATCCAAAGCTGAAAATTATATCATAACCCATAAACCATGAACAATAATATCTACACGGGAGCAGTAAAACAGTGAAATGCTAATTCTATACTTTTCTGAGTGAATCCTGCATATGCTTACTTTATAATCAGTAAAAAAAATACAGAGTTATGGACTTCTCTGTAGTTACTCATAAATTATTGTCTTTGTTAGATTTTCCCAGGAATTTTTAGTTTCTTTTTCTTTTGTTCTGGTTTTTTTTTTGTTTGGTTTTTTTTTTGCTGTCTGTGTTTTCTTGTTTTAGTGTAAATCTGCACTTTCATGTCTTTGTCAAAAAAACTTCAAGGGATTGAATATCTCCAAATTCAGTAGCTTTGTTGAGTTTTTGCTTTATCACTGTGTGTTGCATCTTTCTTTCAACACAGTTTCTTGCCATTCACACCTGCATCCCATAGAAGAGCCATTTCTGCATATGCTGTTGCCTCATTAACAATAGCATGGATCCTGAGAATAAAGAAAAAAACGGAGGCAACTGCTTGGAGGAAGGGTAAAAGGAAACTCTTCGGTGTAGTTGTCAGCTTCTCCTCTAGGACCAAGATTGCCCATCAGGCTTCTCTGTCAAACAGCACCATTTTAGTCTAGGATATAGTTACTAGTATAAAAAGAATTTAATGTATCTGCATGGAAAAAAAAGTGATACTAAGTGTAACTTAAAAATATAATAGCTTTCTTCATCACAAGAAAAATACATTTGCATCATAACTGAGGCAGTTCTGCTTGCAAGTTTTAGGAGTAAAAATTATATCAGTGCTAGAGAATCTCAGTGAATACTGTTTGTTACCCCTTGTGTTTCTCCACTGAGCATGTTCACATAACAAGTCTGTTGTAGCTTGTTCATTTGTAGTCTATTTCTAAACAAAACTGATCCTAGAAATCAAGTATCCTGCATTATCCATCTGCAGCAGAGCAGAAATTACAAAAATATTTTACCAAGATTTTTCTGGGCTATCCATTAATTTTCCTGGCATAATCATGCTCGAGTCTGTTGGATAATTAAAATCCATTCTGTTTAACTGAGTTAGAATCAGTCTAGACTGATAAGTGCAGAAAGTTCATCAAGCACATTTCTGCTGTCTGACATCATCACCAATGCTTTCCATGCCATTGGGGATGATGAGTTCTTTTATGAATACATCGGCTTAACGAGATAATAGAAAAAGAAGATTGTGGAGACATATTTCTTTTCAAAGTTTGCAAAACTGGTGATGGCCTCTTCTGAGAAACTAATGGAGGCTTGGAGACCCCAGGAACTGACACAACCTGTGAAATCTTTTGCTGAACAATGCTTCCTCCCATAGGTTTTTTCCCCTGGACAGAACATCTATCACATTCTCTCAGTGCTCAGAATAGCTGTCAGACTGCCCTTCTTGCTCTGACACCACCTAAGAGTCTTAATGTCCAGCACTCTCATCCCTTCTAACTCGCTTACCTCTAACATGGTAAGGTAAGATGCTAACTTGCTGTTTGCTTGCACGCAGTACCCATTTTTCAATTTCATCTGGTGAATTGTTTTCCATGAAAGCTGTAAGAGCAACTTAATTGTATGGAGGGTCTCTTTCCTCTTCTTAGTATGTCTTAGTAGTAGACTCTGTTTCTAGAACTGTAAAATTCTGAAAATGGTTAGGTGAAGCCCACACAAAATAAGGCTTTGAGTCTCAGGTTTTCCATTTCTGTTTGTTATTTCCTATATATTTTTCTCTTCTTTTTTTTGATTCTGTGCTTTATGCAAGCATATGTATGATCCTAGATTAGGACTAGCATAGGTCAAAGACAACTTGTCTATTCTCTAACTGTTTCTGATTGACGAAATTTGTTATCAACAAGCTGGAGATATTTGATTTTGGCCTTATTCTAATAATGAGACTTTAAGATTAAAAATGTAGGTAGAATTGCAGATTTTTATAAAGAATAAGACCATTCTTTGATATCTACTCCATTGTGTATAACAAATTCAATATGACATTGGAGCCACTGACATTACTTCTTTCCTTTTTTCTGCTGTGAGTAATTTGTTCAGTGAAACAGAACTTCTAAATGTAAGAGAATTAGCAGCATTATTATTGGTCTCATACATCTCATAAGTCCTTGTGAATGGTGATATTCAAACTTCCGTTGGTATTAAACTTTTAAATTGATATATTTCACTTTTAGTCAGAGGAAACTAACAAAAGTTTCAAATGTTCTAAGTGTCTTGATTTCAAGCATTTAAAGATGATCTAGGTAACACTTCTGCAAGATTTCATTACCTGGGCTGAGCTAGACTATGCAAATGTTCTGTAGTTCCCTTTTTTGAGTGATCAGAATTATCTTCTGCCTTCTAATCTAAGTTAATGAATTAGAGAGAAAAATACAGGTCAATTGCCTTTGATGTACAGATGATTGTCAGCTTTTCTCATGCTAATATGCAGTAATCTATGACATACCTTTTGCTGTATAATATATAAAGCAAATTATATGATGGATTTAGACAAAATAAAGAGAAAACTCTCATATCTGCCAACTTTTGTTCGCTCAGAGTATTATGTTGAATGTCTCTCATGGTTTCGGTTCTATTTTTAGACAATCTCCTAGTCTACCAGCCAATTTAAGTTCATCTTTTAGATTTCGGCTATTTTTATACGGAGTTCAGGTTTGTGATTGAACCTGTGTGACTGCCTCAGAGTCCAGTTTGTTTGGTGCTTCCTCATTAGAGATGGGAGGGCTCCCAGGCACAGCTTCACCACAGTGTGCTCTTCTCACAAGTACACTGGCAGATTTGGTTTTCAAGCAAGGCTATCCAGGTAAGGAAGGGGAAGTTTGAGAAAGCGGACATTTGTCCTAAAAGAACAGAAAAGTTAGAAAAGGAAGTGAAATGGCATCTTAATGGAGAAGGGATAGATTCACTAAATGCCTCATGATTTCCTTGCCTCTGTTGATACAAAATAGAAAAGTGGTGAAAACATTTTGGCAGCTGAAGTGACAGTGAATACAGTTTGCCTCAGACTGCCTTAGCCTATTATTGCTGCCTGTTATTGCCCATTTTCCTGCATTTCAACTGGTGTTGTGTTCTGCCAAATCGGGTTTTTAATCAGGTGCACGTTTCAGCACCTGGCAGATTTTTGCCGTCATATATCTGGTAAGCTGTGAAGTTCTGTGAACAGTATATCCCACATTTAATTAATGCAGTTAGTCAAAGATTAGAGGGAAAATCTCTTTAACAGACTTTCAAAACATATAGAAAGAGCTTTCTGCATCGGTATAAACAAACATGTCACTGTGACTCAAAGGGATTATAGCCATTCAGCACAATTTCATCTGTGACCCATTTGGTGTGTTATGGCACATTTTTCAGGTAATTTAATTTCTCCTCCACATTATTTCTACTTACTTCATAATTAAAAATTAATCTAGTGGTTGAAAATTGTATGTATTTTTAACCTGTTCTCTTTTCATTGGATGCTTCACTATCAAACCAACTTAGATATGTCCTTATTGACATCTGAAAAATTCGTGAACGCACCAATGAAAGTATTCATAAATTTCAGAAGAGTTTTCTTAGGTGAGCTTATTTGCAAATTAATTCATACCATGCACTTCAAGATCACAAGTCTATTACCATAAGTCTCATATCTGAGATTCTAGTATTTGGGTGCTGTAGCTGTTGGTGCTCATCTCTTTCTGCTTTACTTCAGAGGCAACAAAGCAGAATATCCCTCCCCTGTCACTAGTGGAAATCTCATTACATCCTTTCTGTACTTTCTGTTTTGACACTGCCTTTCCTGGGGCTGAGCACAGTTATTGTTCTGCAGTTTGTTCTTGGAAGGCTTAGAATCCATAAGTTATCTTTTCATTTTATTCCCACCAGAAGAGCTCGAGAAGGATTCGCAGTTCTCAGTAAGATGAGGTCCTTCTATGTCAAAATCATTACCTTCAGCTAACATTTCTTCTTTTCAGATTCTTTTTATAAATTGAAAGAAAAGTGGGGGCATAGAAAGATCAACAACTTTTGAAACAAGGAAATCAGAAGATAGAGAGTTTTCATAGTTTCAGGCTTTATGCATTTCTCTGGGTGATAAATGGATGTTCTCTACTTGTGCTTACTTTTGTTAATGAATATTTTAGGGCATGTATTCGTATATTGGATGGATACTTAACATCAAGGAAACCATTGTAACAGTACTAGAAGTCTATTTCTGTCTCTTACTCTGTGTCTGAAAATATCCTTGAATGGTGTACTTACAGGTTTCTTTCCTAGAGTTTTAAAAAACATATATATGAGGGAATGTGTGTTTATTCAGTTATATATAGGAGAAAACTAAAATAAATACATCTTCTCTCTGCCTCATTTTAAATCATCATTGTATGATTTATGTATCTCCTCTTATTGAGTCAGCAGATAATACAGATATTATGAACAGCAATGGTACACAAGATTTAACAAAATCCCGTTGAATATTCCAGCCACATTCCTTTACCAAAAAGAAACAATGTTCTGCAGATGGGCTTACCTTAAAGCTGATACATACTAGTTGGAAATCTCCATGACTATTTATCAATAGTTCTATGTCCAGCTGGGGAAGACAAAAGAGAAGTGTCTTAAATAAGAGACAGGAGTTAATTATTCCATTCAGCAACGCTTTAGCTGGAATAATACTAATTGTATTTTGTTCTTCTGGAACAAAAACTGTCTCCTAATGTCTGTGCACACTAATAGAGACTGTCCTTTTCATGGCCCTTTTTCTGTTTATATACTACTCTTCTCCGATGCCATGGTTTCCAGGGGGAGAAATGTGGTTTGTTTTAATTTGGGCCAGAGTTGCAGCATGCTCTAATTACTGATACATCCACAGTACACAGTTTGTAGGCATGTTTTAGAGAAAGATCTAGAAGAATTCAAAATCAAAAAAGAGATATAATAACAACAGAAAATAGAGGTTGGTGAAATATTGCCTGTAGGTGAAGTTTTGAAAGAAGTGTTTGTTTAGAATCTGTGTGTGTTTAAACGAACAAGGACTGGGGTGAAGCATAATAAAGGTCCTTGTGTATATAAAGTTGTTATAAATAGGATGGTGTTTGCTTTTTCTTTTCTTTTTTGTTTAATTTTCTGGGAGAAGTATTTAAGATATATTTGAGAGAGAACTTTACTATAAAGGTGTGAGGAACTGAAGCAGGCTATCCCTTTAAGTTAAAGAATACCCTTTCCTGGAGATTTTTAAAAAAGGTTAAATACACATTTGTCAGTGATAATCTAGATTTATTTTAAACTACCCAGGGCCAGAGAATCCACTCTAGTCTTGCTTTTTATGGTGCCAAAATTAAATATGGGGATGCATTGTACTGTCAAATCCTAAATGAAACATACTGAAAGAGAGCATTTGCTCTTATCTGTTCTGCAGCCTCTTGTCTCTGAACATCTTCATCTTGAAGAACTCACCACGTTAGAGAATTGAAGGGAATGTGGATAATGTAGTGCTTCCCAACAATAATCCCTGATATAATATAATAATATGTAGCATTTAACATGAACTTGGCTCAGAGACAGAGCTGCAGAATGATTAACCAATGAAACTTAGTGAAACTTGTGTCTAGTCTCTGTACTTCAGTGATACACGATGCTGTGTATCAGCCTCTGTGCACCTACTGCCCAATCTGATCTCCAGAATGGCAGAGCAGCTGGTTTCCATTCCCTGCTGCTGCTTTCTCCTATTCCAGCTGCTCCACTCAAATAACCTCCCTTCCCCAAGTGGGCTTCATAGGGTTTGAAAGGGACTTAATGTACCTCAGTGCATAGGGAACTTTTGATGCATATTTCATCATGTTTCAGTTCTTTCTACAGGGAACACTGCATGTATAACAGATGTTCACTGACTGCTACCCTTTCCTGAAGGTGACATGCCCTTTTTTGTGTTTCATCTCTAATGTATATAGAGCTGGTAATGCCTGCGTGGTACTAAAAAATAGTGCTCCATGGCTGCCCCTGTGCTGCATGCCAAGCTATATTTAATTCCATCTGCTCCCCTCTGCAGCATGAAATGGAGAAGAGCATATGCCCAGTACAACCAAGTCACACTGTGGCACAGATAATACCCTTTATTTAAGACAACTATAGGTATTTTTTAAATTTAGGACCCTATTCTTCCAGATTTTTAATACATAAATTGCTTCATATAAATTAGTGGGGATATTCATGTAACCACCTATCAAAAAATGCATAGTCTTTTATTATATCTTTTACTATAATTAATGCAATATTATTAATATTGGATATGTAGTAAGTGTGTTTATATATGTCCACATGCATACCCATAAATTAAAAATAAGATCATTAACTGATATCCCTGAAAACTTAATTTTGTAATCTATATAAATCTATATCTTAACAGCATAGAAATTTTAATGCTTTAAAGCATTTTACGCTTTGTTTGGTTAAAATTGTGACTACAATTGAGAATGAGAACAATTCACAAATCTGTTTGCACAAAACAGTAAATTTTCATCATAAAACTTGTTTTGGAAAGAATATTAATTCTCAGGCAAAAACTTTCAGATTTAAATAAAATATATAATTGAAATGCAGTACTTTACAAATAAAGTTTTTAAATATCTATTCAATAATGTATAGCGCTATCTGACCCAATTTTCATTTGAACTAATGAATGCAGTTCTTGCATAAAATGTGTGGTTTAGGATGCACATTGACGAGATCTCTAGGCAGCTACAGAGTCCAAACAACCTTTCAAGGTCCAAATCAAACATAGAAAACAGAAACTGAAATGGAACTGTGTCTGTTCTGACCCTGTGGAGAGACTTTTGCAGCACATCTGTAGTCTTCATGGCCCAGGGAAGTGTATATTGGATCTGTGTGTGTTGCTGAATATGAATATTCGTACCCTTTGTGGAATATTCCTACACTTTATGGAATATTCCTGCATTTCATGTCTGTGATTAGTTTTAACAAGTGATAGTTCTTTTCAAAACTGCTAGTTTGACTTGAAGCAAGGATTCTGTCCCTTATCCTTATGGTATTTTGTTGTTAGAAAAGTTTTACATAAATTTTAAACATAAATTACTTCTTTTTGAGGGGAAGTACGAGGAGCAGAGCAGGATGAAGGAAAAAAAGCTACACTGAACACTGAAGCTACTGCTGTGAGGAAAGCTTTAAACTCAGCTTAACTTGCCAGTGTTCTGTGGCTGCTTTTTTTGCTTCTTAAGGGTACCAGAGCACAAAAATAACCAAGGCACATTGCTGAACTGGAACATAAAAATTATTAAAAACCAAACAAACAAAAAAAAAGGGTCCTTTTTATCTGGCATTCATGTTTGCAATAAACAAGTAAGTTAAGTAGTTTGGACTTCCAAAATAAAACTTCTCTCAAAATTTTCTTTCTTCATTATATTGACTCTGAAAATAAAACCCCACAGGGTATTTAAGCCTATGACATATGAAATTGTGAATTTTTCTTATGGATACTTTTTCTTTATACAAAAGCATTGATAATATCCATATTTTTGTTACATTTAGGGTCTGTTTATTCATTCTTTACTAATGTATATTTTCCTTCCTTTTTTAAAATTTTATACGTTTTATTTCCTACGCATTCACATTTTTTCCTAGAATATGGAAAATAGCAGAAATATTTATGTTGCTAAAATTATGGCACAAGAAAAGAGCCCCTCAAACACAGGCTAGACAATTGCTGAACAAGTGTGAAGTCACCTTCCTTTTGTTATTGAGAAATCTTGCCCCAATCACTAATTCACCTTATTTTGCAGTGATTTCAGATGTGTAACTTTCATAAGTATAGCAAAATAAGCCAGTATTTAAAGCCTGAAAACTTCATTGCTACTTAGAACCTAAAGATTTCTTTAAATTCTTTAAAGACATGGATTCAGATGTCAGTAGAAGCTCAGATTATTATAAACTTATTAAATGTCTTTTTCTGATATGTAAAAGTATGGAAAGACAGAGAGAGAGTTATAGGAAGAAGAAGAAAGAATATTAACTTAGAAGTTAAAGGTGTGGGAAGATAATGTAACACAGGAGAAAAAAAAACAAACAAGCAATCAAAGCACACTCAGATTTCCTAAGAAACAAGAAACTGCCCTACTGTTAGAGGCAGTGTCCTTTTGTTAAATTTAATTCTCTGCCAAAAGTGATAAAAATTTGTAATTTTCCTAGAGACAAGCTGCATTTAAATAATTCTAAACTGGAATATATTTTATATCAGACAGGTGCTTGCTTTTTTGAAGAAGTTCATCAGGATCAGCAGAGTTGTACCACCTTGTCCATTTCAAATCAACACAGTATGCTATGTTGTTTTGTTTTTGTTATAAATATACAAAATATAACTTTGTATTTTTAATGCAATGTCAGGTAATATAATTTTTTCTTTTGCATAAGCCTTTGTATTACAAAAAAAAGTTTTCACAAAACTTAGATGATATTTTTACTTCAGATGTGTGAACATAATACTCTGGAAAATAGAAAAAAAATTTAAAATGATAAGTTTAAAACAGCTAAAAATACTCTTTAAAATTTTAATGAAATCCAGGATATTCAAGTTAATAGCATCTTCATTTAGACTGAATTTTACATTTCTAAAATAGATTTGAAACTAAGGCTTGGGTTTTCTTCTAGATATTTAATCCTCTATAAGTACGACAAGCTGGAAAGACCGGAAAGGTTTGTTAGTTTAAAAAAAAGGAAAAGAAAGCTTCTGAAACCTCTACATTTTTAACTCTGTTGAAGGAAACAACAGCCACAAGTTCTAAGGAACTTTGTCCCTATCATTTCATCTACTACCTCACCTACATCCGAGCTACTTACCTTAATTCTTTATAGTTAGTTAGTTGATGAGCTCTCTAGAATTACCGAGGAGAGTGAGGTGCTTCTAGAGTATGATTCCTTTGACCTGTTTAAGATTAATCACATCTTCTTAACTGTCAGTAAAAAATGACCAACTGAGATAGAGTTAAATAACTGTACATACCTAAACCTATGAAAGAAGAATTTCCACTCACATTTTGAGGGACCGAGCTTTTTTGCAAACTGACTATTGTTTATTAAAAGTTTTGTGTTTCTGTGTTTCTTATTGGTGTTATAGGTGTTAATTGTTCCAGCCCAAGTTTATTCTGGAGATATCATCATAAATTTATTTAATAAATCTTTCCCATTTCACCAGTCATGCTGTAGAGGAGGTGTATCTGTCTTCCATGGCAGAAATATGATTTCTGTTTGCATGGCCATCGTTCCTTCTCCCACGTATGTGCGGATGGGAACTGTTTTTTCCTCACAAAATTAGGTGCCTGTGTAAGGTGCATAATTTTTTATGCTTTGCTTAAATATTTATCTATTTGGCTTTTGGTTTGGATTCTTATGGCCAAATTTCTAGTGCCAGAAGCAAGGGAGTATAGTGTGTTGGAGGTTTAAAATTAGAATCTGAGATCAATTTTCTAAAAAGCCCTATGTGTTGAAATGCTTTACTGAAATGACTCACAAGAAAAGAAAGGCATGGTCTTGGATTATATGGACTTCTTAAAATCAAAAAAAATTAACATATTTATCTGACTGCTGGAAGTATTTTCATTTAAGATCATCAAATATCAAGAGGTGAATAAAAATCTTAATTTAAGGATTAATCTCTGTGTAGAATATTTGTACCTTACATAATGTTAATCGTCAGTAAATTTTCATCATTTGGTGAATGGAAGTAATTCATGAACTTGTTAAATGTAGCTTCTCATAACATCTAAGACTGTTCTTGTATGTTCATTAAATAGCAATGGATTCTGGAATAGCTGTTAATCCCTGGCAAATACATTTAAGAATCAACTGGCATTTCATAAACATACAGTAGCAATCCTATTAAATCTAAGTAAATATTTGTTCAAGATATGTCAAGTGTATCCCGTTCCATCACACCCACTGTAGGGTGTGCCATTGTGATGGCACAGGGAGGTTTATCTGCATGACTACATCTGCCACTCTCCTCTCAACTCCATCACCAGAGCCAGCTGCTGGAGATGTTGCACATGCTGGCACAGACAGGTCTCCTTCTAACCTTTCTGCACTGTGTCCCTGAAAGAAATAAACTAAACTAAATATATATTCATATAACTACGTGAATGTCAGAGTTTTCTGCCAAATAGCTGTGAGAAATGGGGTTGTCATATTTTTTCACACTTCCAGATGACATATCTTTGCCAGAAAAGCTTCACAATATAGATCTGGTCTCACAAGTTGCTATTCAGCATCAGTGTTATTGATAGAGAACATAGTCTGCTTCCTTGCAAGGCTCACACAGAGAAAGATTGAACTTCATTTTTGGCAAATTGAACACAGTTGACAGGAGTATGTTACACACATTCTCATGTACAGATTAACCCTAATAACAACTATTTAACTCTATAAGTGCCTCTGAGGACTATCTCAGAAAGTAAATCTTCTATACTGTACATCACTTGAATACCTCTGACTGTCTTCTGCTCTTGTGTTTGCTCTCTCAGCTTTGTTAACGTAAAAATAAGTAGTGGAGTAACCTTCCTATCTGGATTATTTTTCTCTCTCTCTAAAGGAGAACTTTACTTTTGGAAATTTGAGCACTTTTTTCTGATGGTATAGTTTACTTTTTTCTTATCCACAACAAAATATTTGTTTGGATGGTTTCTCTAATATTTAACTACTTTTACAAAGGAAGGAAAAATAGAGAAGTAGCTTATAAAACAAACAAACAAACAAACCCCACCCACTTTAAAATAAAAGACATAATGATTTTTTGTGAAAATATGAAGTAGACCTTTTTCAATGAATATAGGTTGCAATTTCAGAAATTATGGGAAATGTAATTTAAATTAAGTTCCTATTATAATAATTTATTCTTTGCTATTCACAGCTAAATTTGTAGTTCACAAAATATTCTAAATTTATCTAATTTGCAGAACAGGAAAGCAAAAGTGTTTATTACTGAAAATGGTTTCAAAATTTCTTCAATTTCATCCTTACACAGCTTTTAATATCTCTATAACTTGACTTGTATCAACAGAGCTAATACTGGCCAATTTAATCCCTTAGTATTCTATCCGATTTGGGGTTTAGATCCCTCAGCTTTTTGAAAGTTAACTAAATTTTTTATTTACTACCATCAGAAAAATTCACTCTGAGAAGTATAAGAATTCAATATTATGATTATTCTATTGCTGGAAAAATAGTACAGATTTTGAAAAGGAAGGACTTTGAACCTACAGCAGTAACTTAGTAATAGTAGTGGACATACAAAAAAAATTATTGAAAAGGTAGGCAAATTTTATATTGGAAATGTGAAATTTTTAACTGTATACTTTCTGTGACTTCTCGTAATTCTGGTCCCATATTTCTTTTTCTATCTCACTGTTCCAGTGTAAAATGTAGCTTGTCTGGAGCAGTGATGCTGGTCGCTACATATGCATTTGATTTTATGAAATTAAATTCTTAATAAGGAATTCTTTTAATTTTTTGGTGCAGATAATTTAATATATTTTATTAAATTGAACTAAGCTAGTACTTAAAAATAGCTCCCTGACATTCAGAATAATGGATATGAAAGCAAGAGTAATAAAAATTGCTGGGAAGGTGCAGTGCAAGCACTGATTCAGCAACTACCACACTGATTTAAACATTTTCTTTGGTACATAAGATATTAATCTGTAGAGGTTTAAAAGAATGCGAAAACAACCCAGTCTAGAAAGGGTTGAGACGTGGAAGTTACACGTGAAGTAACAAACTCCAACTCATCGTGCAGTCTAGGGCAGCTGTACTGTATGTATGCCCTTCATTTACAGCAGCTGAAGGTAATTCAATCATCCACATAAATGAAACATCTGAGTCACCTTGTGGAACTTCCTTGTTACTCCAGCATTTGCACAAAGACTTCAGGACAATTACAGGCCTGTGCAATTATGGGTCTAAAGAAAAGGATGTTAGAAAATTTTAAAAAACGACATTTTTCATCAAAACTGTGAGGATTTTTGTTCTGTGATTTTGTGTAACAATGTTGCGGACCCTTAGCTTCCGTAATGTCCTGTACAACAATCTCTACAGCTTTGGTGTGCATACAAACACACTGCTTTCAATTGAAAACTGCCACCTGGTAATTTCACTGGCAGTGTCTAGTTCTTGCTTTGGGAGAAACAGTAAATAATTGTTTCCTATTAGTCTTCTCAGTGACAATCATGATTCAAAACTCTTTTCATATTTTCCCTTTGTTGTGTTTTCTTCAAGCTGAAAAATCTTAGTCTATTTAATCTCTTCTCTTATGAAAGCCTTTTCATAACTTTGATCATCTTTGCTGCTCTTTTTTGTCTTTTCAGTTCTATTATATTCTTTTGAACATAGCATGAGCAGAACTGAGTACAGAAGTCTAGACACAGCAGCTATGGATTAAAAGAGTAATGTTTTGTGGTTTAATCTCTATTCTTTTCCAAGATACCTTCTTATTCTAACTGCTCTCTTGATGAACTACGAGCTGACATCTTCATTTAACTGTCCAGACTAATACAGAGATCAGTTTTAGAGTCCCTTGCTTGTGTATTGAGAGTTGTTACTGTTTTCCATCATGTATATTACCTGTATTCGTTGACACCGAATCTCCCGTGCCGTAGCCATTCAGTTGCATGACATCTATCTGCAGCTCCTCACAGTCTCAGATTTTACTACTCACTTTTGTTTGATACCAAAGCTAATTTAAGTGATAGTGTTACAATGCTCCAATTTCATATTTGGATTCCATATGCTCTGCTGATTTGTTAGGAGTCATTTTACCCTATTAATCTTCTCATTCCAGGCAGTTTTAGTGACTCATTTCTATCCCCAAAATATATGCATTGTAGGAATCTCCCTGACTACCTTCTTTCCAAAACAGATTTTTTTTTTTTTGAGGAGGGGGTACTTGTGACCTTATCTTTTTTCAGCACTCTGTACATGCAGATTCTGTGTCAGCCTCACTGATCCACTGATCCTCTGGTAGAGGTTCTTTTTTTTTTTTTTCTGATTTTTTTGGCAAAAAGTCTCTTTAATTTCTGTGTCACGAAAAAATAGTCTTCAAAACCTTTTTCATGCTTCCCTACAACATTGTAACATTTTATTTCTTAGGCTTCATGCAGTTTTCTCATCCTAATTTGCTCACAATTTTGACATGTTTTTAAGAGTATCTTTTTACTCCTAATGGCCTCCTTTAGTCTGCTGTTTCACCATGCTGGATATTTTTTTGTCCTTCAAAAGTGTTTTTGATAAGTGGTATACAGTTTCTCTGAACCCCTAAAATAGTATCTTTAGGCAGTCTGTCATGCTATCTGCAGGCATTTAGTCTTTTAGTTGTCCTCTTCAATTTCCTTTCAAAAAGCTTTGTCGTGTTCAGGTAGTTCCCATTTTTTTGAGTTAGATGATGATACTGTAGCCTTTTTTTTCCTTTCCTTTTTCTCTTTCTCTTTTCTATAGACATTAAATTTGAGAGCTTAGTGGCCAGCATTACAGCGTAACTTCTAGTTACTTTTTCCACCTGGCCTGTTGAAAGTAAAAAGTAAATCAAGTGAGTACTGTTTATCCTCTCATGAACTCTTTGACTAGTTGTTATAAGTGCAATGTACTTCATCATTCCTATATAATTTGTATCCTGGAATTATAATCACACTGGGTTCCACTGGCTATTTTCTTTCTATTACCTTTGTGAGGTATCTGTTATGCCGCATTCCTCTCTTAGAACCAGCTGCTGGAGTTCTTATCTTTTAGAATTAAAAAAAAGTGTAGAATCATGTAAATACTTGATTTTGGTCTGGCTACCAATTTGTATGTGCCCTGTTCAATTAGGATTTTATTTGCTGAAGTTTTTCTTTGCTATTCCCTCTCTGAATACCATCAACTTTTACTCTACCCTATTTTTCTTTCCTTTCTCACTTTACAGTTTGTGACTTCACTCTAGCTGACAGGTTATCTGAGATTACACGGTTTTCTATACCTGTCACTTGTCTTCAATCTAAGAAACATTATCATAGCCAATTCAAATGTCACCAGCCTTTTTTCCTGTGCTGGTTTGCATAACGCCTAGTCTTCTTGGATGTGTTCCATTCATTGCAAACATTTCCTTGGTTGCTAATTAAAATATACTCTCCTCTTATCAATTTTCAACCCAGAAAATACATGAGCTTTAGCATCTAAAATTCTGAAAGTAGAAACAAAATCTCTGCAGAAATGTGAAAATGCTGCATAACTGTGATGTCATTTTCAGTTCTTTCTTAGGCCATTACAGTAAGGCAGAAAAGAAAAAAAAAAGACATGTTTATTCCAAATCAATTATAGGGAGACCCTTAGCTGTGTCATTTTCGTCTTGAATTTTATCTTTTGCTTGTGATTCAATTGACTCAAGTCTGCCTCTTCATAATGAATTTTTATGAGAGGGAGACTTGATAGTTATACCTGTAACTAATGTTCAAATAAAATTCAATGTTGTGCTTCCTTCTTACTGGAAAAAACACCCACACATTATATTGGTTGTCTCCAATGACTGCCACCAATTTCCTATTTTCAGCTTCTGGTTTTTATTCTCACTCTTCCTGGGAGTTTTGGCAACTAAAATAACCTTTTCAAGTACATGTACAGACAATGTCCATTTTTCCTTGGTATAGTAGTAATATCACATATCAAAGGCAACAATGATATTTTTATTGTCCCTTTGTTACACAATTTTCCAAATGCCTATTTTAGGCTTGTTTGTTACCCTTTTCTCATTTTGACTTTCCTCACCCTTGAAAAAATACCTTTAGAGATCTTTCACACCCTGTTGTTGTAGGACTCCACTCAGGAATGCAAACATCCATTATTATTACCATTTTCCCTCAACCTAGCACAAATCTTAATGCTTTTCTCTTTTTCTACACTGAGGCAGCTATGAAAACTTGTCCAAATTAACATTACAGGTGGATTAGTCAAACCATTTTAGAGCTGTTTATTTTTATCTTTATTTAGGCTTAAAGTACAGTCACTTTGCCCGAACTTAAATCCAAAGTGAATCCAAAGTGCCACAGTGAATAAGAGTAAAGAGAATCAGGGCATTTTAGAACTGAATAAGAATTAGGAATAAAATAATGAAAAGAGTAATAGTATAATAAGAATACAAGAATATCTGCTTAGTGGTTTGATGCAATTGAGCAAATCTTCTTTAAGTTTGTCTGTTTAACTGATAAGGATTAATTTTTCAGAGTGTTTCAGTGTAGCCTCGGACAGAAGTAGGTGTGCTCTTACGTGCTCTGGTGTTCACTGTGGAGGTCTTTCATCAAAGTAATGCCTTAAGATTCTTTTCCACCTGGTGTCCAACACTCTTTTATGGACTGCAGTGGGATTTATTTGGGTCGCTGTAGCTCCTGGTTAGGCTTCCATAGTTCTGTGGGGATTGCTGCCGCTTCTTGGTTGAGTCTGGTAAACACAGGGTCATAATACATGAAAGAAGCATGTTGATAATGCATCTTCATTCACCCATTGCTCAGATCCTATCAGGTAGCAGCCTCATACCCTCACTTTGTACAAATAAACCATGGCACTCTGATGTCAGGGCTTCTCTGACCCTGAAACCAAGCTCAGTAGCCTGGCCACAGGCACACTTGTAGTCTCTTTTACCCTGCAGCACAGAAAAGTCACCTTCTTATGTAATCACCAAGGGCCCTTTTCACAGAATTTCTGTAAAGGTTCAAGGTAAAATCCAAGAAGAGCATTATGCTAAGAAGAAGGATCACAGAGCCATGAATCCTGGCTATGCTGACTTCTGAATCATGTCTGCAACACGAGATCTGGCTCAGGAGAAAGGTGTGCTCAGCATCATTCTAGCTGCATGGAAATTATAGGTAGGGCTGTTGCACCAAATAGACAATTTTCCGCTGTGGGAGTTTTACACTTATTAAGCCAGATTCAGCCGAAGAATCCATAGAAGAGGAATCAATATTTTGGGCTTCACAGAGTGTCACTCGTTCTCAGATAAGAATAGGAGTCTCTCAGTTTATCTAAGGGGCTTAACACTTTTTTCTCCTATTGTCATTCAATTACAATATATATTTATTTAAAATTCCTTCATCTGGCACCTTAGGAAAAGAGAACTTCTCTCCAGTTTTAAAAAGAGGTTATAGTAACAGCGGAAACTTGTGGAATATTTGACCCAGACGTGTCCCGTTAATAGCTTGCTTGCTGATTCAAACAAGCGATGCCATCAATGCCGTATTCAGGATTTCCTTACTGAAAAGAACAAAACAGGTCTGAATGCAAAGTTATGGTACACTGCTCTGTCAGGTTGAACAGCTCAAAGGTAGACAAGGATACCTGCAACTCTGTTCAGCTGTGCTTGAATTCCACCCTGATGCATGCTGAGAGTTAGTATTATACGCTTTACTCTCAGTGGTGACTGCCAGCCGCGTAGCTCTTCAAGCATATCCTGCCATTTGTTCTTTCCAGCAGAAATGGGTTTGATTCCAAAGGAGCTGTTCCAAGTACTTCATAGGAACAGTGCACAAGGAGGGCAAGTTTGGGCAAATAATAAAAATAATTGATAGCAATGTTATAAGAAGGGAAAAAAAATCCATCCTGTTTCCTGGTGAGAAGTGTTAGGATTTAAAAAAAAATTTGAACTCATATTTCTTTTGAAAAGACAAAGAAAAGTACAGGACATTAATTTTGTTAAGTACAGTATGCTGAAGTCCTTAGGATTCAGATCTTATCTAACCCTTAATCACATTTCCAGGTGCCTCTTTCTGTAGCCTGTGAGAGCCAACTACCTCAATCATTTAGATATCAATGTTAGACTTGCTTGTGCTCAACTGTTTACTGGGACAGTGTCCTGGGTGGGACCCCACAACTCTTTTGCAATCATTTTTATCTCATTGCACCCTGATTTCCGTTAGAAGAATGGGAATTAGGTGTGTGGATGGGGAGCAGGAGGTATGGTGCATCCCAGCAGATCCACACCATGCAAGTTTGATGTAGCCGTGGAGGTGTTAACGAGAGGCTTGACTTTCCAACTGTGGCTAACAGATGTGGCTGCTTTTATTTACTGCACTTAAACTTCTGGTTTTGTTTAGTTTAGTTCTTATTCTTTGATTGCTTCCTTAGTGTAGGAGAATCTGACTGGAGCCCCTGTTTATTTCTTGTCGTGTGTCTTTTCCATCAAATGACAGCCATCAACTGAGAACATTCTATTTCTAGTCTTGAGAGCTTCACACTCATGAGAGTGGCCTAGAGGGACACAGCTGTCTCATTGTGCAGTGAACAGAGAATTATTCTCAGATGCATCCTGCTCAGCAAAGCCTTAAATATTATGGCCAGGTTCTTGAACTGGCATTGAAAATAAATGGAGTACCAATGGAAAATATGAGTTGTTGATATGACAGGTTGAGATGGCTTGTCCTCTTAAACAATTAGTTTTTTGTTCTGTGCATATTATGCTTGTGTTCCTGACTGATTTCTGCATAATGATAAGTAAAACAGTATGAGCCAGACAAGATTATTCCATTGATGATTGCTATCCAATCTGACACTAAAAAAAAAGGACAATGCTTATTGAGGTGTAAACAAGGAATTTCAGTTCCTTTCTCTGTATGTCTGATGGGATCTTGAGACTTTATACTACTTGAGTAAGCAAAGGGTGTATAATTTAAGGAAACAGAAAATATTCCTAACATACAGATATTCAGAATGTTCTTTCTTCGTCTAGCATCATATCCTTCTTCAGCTGGCTGACCTTGAATCAGCTATTCTTTACCCTTTAGATTTTGTTACAGTTTTTTGACATCATTATTTCAGAAGATGTAAGGCTGGGGTCCATCAGTTTGTGGCCCATAGGAGTTCCACTTACACAGTCTTTGTAATGCGTGTGGCAAGCTTGCAACTTGTGGTCCCAGGAAGGGCCATTCCTAGGAAGGCATTAACATGTTTAAAACAAGAAGGAAACTTTTAACACTAAAAGGAGCAATAAAAATACAAGTGACTGTCCATAAGTATTATCTCCTGATGAGCAAGGATGGGGTCTCTCACAGTCTCTCCCACATTAGAAAGTTACTTTCAGAATTTTATCTGGTTTAAATCAGTTAAACTGTCCTGGTTACATATCGTTCATTCTCCATTCTCTAGACGAGAATCTTAAAGGATAGAGGACTTGTGATCCTTCAGTAATCTGGTTCAGGAAGGTGAATTGATTTTTTTTTAATGTTCTTTTAGGCACTTGAACCTATTCACTGTAAAATTGAAACAGGGTAGAAACACAGAGTAGATGCCAGGCAGGAATGATCTGGCTTGGTTTTACATACTGTGGAACCACAGCCTAAAGAAAGGAGAAGCTTGCTTCAGTCAGAAGGTAGGTCTTCACGAGGGATGTTTCCTAGCGCAAAAAATGGTGAATCCATGCTGCAAAACTGCTTAAAGCAAAACAAAAAGATAGCAAATGCCATGGGATTTTTTTCCCACATCTCAGTGGAAATACTATTTTTGAGCAAATGAAGAAGTGGGCAGTCACTTTAGCCCGTTGCAGTTTAAACAGCTTTCTGAAACTAGGCACGTCTTGACACAGAGATTTTTATACGTTTTTTCGCAGATGCTGCAACAGGCAAAAAAAAAAAAAAAGATAAAGGTCTTCCTCTGTCTTCTAAAATAATCACACCTCTTGAATAAGAATTTCTGCTACATATAGGCAAGATGTTGCAAGATAATCTCCAACTATTTACAATGTCTGTGATTTTGTCTTTTTTATCTTTTTCATGTAAGCTACTTGTTTGGTCCCCAGAATGAATAAACACTCATTCTGTGTATGCAAAAATATAGGCCTTAAAGTTTAAGCATTAGGTTAGATTTTCAAGTTACCAAGCCAGATATACAGCAACATGGAAACTATCACTGTGTAAAGGATGAGACCTAAAACTCTTAATATAAATGCATTTGTATTACTTTGTATTTAAAAAGATATATTTTAGTTATAAAACTTTTTTACAGATAAGAGATTAGAAATTCCACTCATTCATTATGTAGTGATTTATGTTTGTCTCACAGACCTAGCTAGATTACAAGTCCCATTTTGCTAATAAATACACAGTACTTTCATCATTCTGGGCTAAGAAAGTAGTGCAGATTTCTGTTCAGTTTATACTCTTTTTTTGAGTAATGGCTTTATATTCTACCATTTAAAATTATTAGAGGGATATCAAACAATGATGCATTTTTCTTGCAAACTGTAAATGGCTAGTGTGAAATAATTTCTCGGCAGAAAATTCAGACTTGTACTGCACACAAAATATTCAAAAGTACTTTAAAGATTCCTAAATCTATAAAAGTCATATTTTACAAATTAAATGCACATGCCATTGCAATGTGCCTAGTCATACGTCTTAAAAATCCCAAGTTCATAATAGCAAACTTCAAAATTATTTTTATTCAATTAGCCTAAAGTAAGTAGACATTCCACTCCTAAGGCATGAAGTTTCTTAACATCTCTAGTATTAAAGGAGATACCTTGTGAAAGACTTACAAATGCAAATCTACATTAGGAGGAATTTCTAGTTCCAATAGGGTGCAAGATGGAAATTTTCTCCTTAGTAGAACAAAAAGAAAACAAATCAGGCACGGGGACTACCAGTACTCACATGTGTTTAAATTCTTACCACATTTCCAGTTGACTGACATCTTCAATAAGCTGTTAATGACCCACTCCATTTGCTTTAAATGAGCCTTAGATTTTTAGATCTGGTTAGTTTTGTAGAATGTTGAGCTAAGTAGATTTAATTGGCTTTTCTTTCAGTTTTTGTTTTCGTTTTAGTAATTCATCATTCAAAGGAACAGTATGCTTTGCCATCATAACAGAGTTTCTCTGTAACCTTTTCTTTGATTTGAGTTCTAGATGCAACACTGAGTACTAGCCATAATGAAACAGTATTCTTCCCTGAGCTAGGCTGTATTAGGTAGCAGTTATTCATAAAGTAAAATAAATAAAATAAAATTTTCTCATTATGGCTTTCAGTGTTTTAAAGTAGTAATTTAGCAGCTGTCTTGGAAGGAGCTGTGAGCATTTTGGAAATCAAAGATGATTCCAGTTCCATCCATGAGATGGGTTGGTATTGCATTTTTATTAGCATTTTTTCTTTCCTTCTACTTTGATACTTGCAGTCCTTGGGGCACAGAGCTGAGAAATATAGATTGTTGCTATCATGCCACGTAAGGAAAACAATGTAAATGATGATGCAAAATGTATTTTCTCTGACAGTGAACAAGCAGAGACTGGCTTGTGTAAAACAAATTTTTACTGTCTGACTGCGATGGGCTATTCTCACCACAGTGATACCTGCTGAGGAGCAGTGTTATATTTAGTTGCATTGTAATAGCATTTCTTTCAAGGAGTGAATTACATGTCTGTACAGAAGTGGTGGCACGGACAGCCATGGCTATTAGTACACAATCAGCATTTTATATTCAGGTGTGAAAATCTGTACTGGTGCCAGACACTATCTAACCTGTGATTGTGACGAGGAAATTGTTGCCAAGAGGTCTGAAAAGTGGGGAGCTGGACATCAAATTGCCTATGAATGTAAGACGTTATTGCAGAAAAATGAATAGAACCCTAACTCTCCCCAGCTGGAATTAACAAAAACTTAGAAGACATGATAATTAGTGAGCTGTCCTGCTTCCATTCATGTAGGCTATTCATATGGGCAGAACTTCACAATACAAAATCTGAACTTAGTCCTCTGATGCAGACTCTCACACCAGTCAGCTTTCCACAGATGCTTAGCTAGCTCACGTCTGCATAAGGTGGACTGTGTACAACTTCAGTTCTTACAGACACATCATGAACGATGGAAGTCCATGTGATCTTGAGCAGAGGACGGATTCCCTGTTCCTCTCTGGATAACTTCTGCAGTCTGTACCTCCCTTTGGAAGGAGGATAGCCAGGGACTGCACTTATCTGGTAGCCACTGCACTTTGGATAAAAAAGGAATATGCCATTAGCTGAGTTAAAATGAAATACAATATCCGGTTTGAAGCAGTCATCGGGCTCTGTCTGACCTCGTCCCTGCAAGGCAGCAGCTAATCAGCGTTATCTGGTGGGCTTCTATTATGTCCCCTCTCATACAATTCCTATCCGCTCAAAAATGACATATGATCTTTCATCCATCTTTGTGCCTCCAGTAAGCATAAATTATGTTGCGGGGGCTTGGGGAAAGAAGGAGAAGCAGACTAACCTTTGCAGCTCGATTACGGAGTGAACAATTTGTTTTTGTAATTAGAGCTCAGCAGTGATCTCTGTTTCACTGATACTCAGCTCGGTGTAAACAGAACTCAATTTTGACAACTGTTTAGCTCACGGCACAGTTTTAAAGTATTAAAGGATAATGGAAGACTTATTAGATTAGCTTTTGCCATGATCTTTTAGTGTCCCAGATAATTATTATTTGTGATACAGCTGAATGGTTTAGGCTTGTGTTATTATTATGCGTGCATTTCTGCATAATACTTTATCTGCTGTTGATGGGCACTAAAATATGTATTAGGAAGTATACATTTAGTCAGATTGCACAGATATTAATGATATTTTCAAGTGGATCAAATTTTTCTTTTTTGTGATTTTTATTTTGCTTCCATCATAACAGTTCTTAGTTCCTGATTTTTATTTTTTTTAAAAAATCAGTGCAGTTATCGTCATCATTATTCTTATTCTTATTAACACTTGCATTTCTTTTACCACAATCCTTTGATCTGCATTGCATTTCTCACCTAGTATTTTAACATTCCCTCTGTTTCATGTGTTTTGGTGTTGCATAACTTCTTCTTGCAATATCACCTTTTCTATCTTTTTTATTTAATATTTTAAATCATTCCTGGTAGTCACATACTGTTTTTCACTTGTTATTTGACTTTTCCTCTTACTACCTTTTAATTATGGTATGTTGTTTCTATCTTTGATCTTATAATTGGCATTTTTCCTTTTGATCAACTTTTGTCTCATTTTGCATAAGATATGTATTTTTAATCTTTTCACCACTTTTCCCTACACAGTTTTCCCTTTCTTATTAATTTTTTCTGGATAACCTCATTCCATTAGTTTGACTCCTTATCCTGGTTTTGGCTTGGAAAGGGTTCGTTATCTTCCTAGTAGCTGATGCAATGCTGTGTTATGTTTTTAGTATGAGAATAATGTTGATAACACACTGACGTTTTTAGTTTTTGCTAAGTAGTGCTTACGCAAAATCAAGGACTTTTCAGCTTCTGGAGGGAGAAGGAGAAGGCTGGAGGGATACGAGAAGCTGGGAAGGGGCACAGCCAGGATAGGTGACCCAAAGTGGCCAAGGGGATAGTCCATGCTGTATGGTGGAATGCTCAGGTTATAAATATGGGGAAAGCTGGCCAGGGGTTGCTTCTTGGGAACTGGGTGGGCACTGGTCATTGAGTGGTGAGAAGTTGTTTTACATATCAATTTATTTTCCTTTTCTGACCCTTTAAAGTGCTTTTATCTCAACCCACATGTTTTCCCGTTTTGGTTTTTTTTTTTTTTTTCCAATCCTCTCCCTCATCCTGTTGCGGTGGGGAGTGACTGAGCAAAGCTGAGTGGTGCTTAGTTGCCATGTGGGGTTAAACCATGACACTCCCCTCTGATCAGGAACATTGCTTCTAAACTTATTTTTTTATTTCCAGTAAGTGTTTTGTATACTGTATTGTCCTTGTTTAGAGCAATGTGATTTTCTTTTTTTAGAAGTCTAAGTTTGCAACTTCTTGGCAGTTCTGTATAGATTAGGGCAATACACTTAAGGTGATTACATGATCACCCTGGACGCAGCCTAAATTGCTGGAATACACAAGTAAAAACAAACAAAAAAAAATACGTAGAGTTTTCACATTTGAATAATTGCACTCTCTCTTAAGGCTCATCAGGAAAGCAAGTCTGTGTCAGTGACTAAGTGGATACATTTAACAAAACATGAGTACTAGCCCATGAGTGAAATGCAGTTGTATTTTCATCTCAGTCTCCAAATGAACATCAGTGGCTCACATTATGAAAGCACAAAGACTGCTTAGGGCAAAGACAGCTCTGTCAAGGTTAATGGCCCCAAATCCTTCCTGCCCTAACCATCTTTTAATGTTTTGGGGTTTTTTTTCAGATTACTTCTTAAATTTGCTCTTCAAAACAAGAGCCCAACAAGAAAGAAAATGTAATAGTTACTGCACTCTGTGATCCACCTCACTCTTTTTCTTTTATATAATCATCTTTATGCTGTGTTCCTTCCAGTGTGCTTCCATCCAGCAGGATGGTTTGTTGCTAGTCGTGTTCATGTTAGTTATTTCATGCTCATGATTAGTATTCTTGTTTGTTCTTGCAAAATGTAGTAACTTAAAAGCATCCAGGCCTTTCAGCCATATTTTCAATTTGGAAGTGAAAGGCATGTATCTATTTCTGAAGAAATCATGCTTGTCAAATGGGCATAGCGCAAAAGAGGAGAGTGCTATAATCACTGTGTAGTACGAAAAAAAAGGATTATGAATATATATACATGCACACCTTGCACATATACTGCCAAGTTATCATGAAAAGAGCAGGTAGTTCCCTGAAAGTCAACCTTTTCCTACACTGTTCTTATTATGTATTAGATATTTCTGTTCATTCTGTTGATACTCATCACAGCAGTCTCTGAGTACCTCCCAGCGGTGTATTAAGCTCTTGACTTAAGTTCTCTCATTTTCTCTCTAGAAGGAGCAAACAGCTGAGTGCACCAAGTTTAAATTAATACATTTTTGGTAGCCTACATACCAAAGGACTCCAATTCTAGTTAAAATTTGTAGTTCTGTTTGAGCTATGGCATGTCATACAGAGAAGTGAAGACTGGAGCAAGGGCATAGCACTTTCTGCTTGGCTGAGACAGTTTTGTAGCCAAGGTTGTACAGGCTGTTGTTTGTAACAACTTCATGCTAATAAAGAACATAAAAGTGAAGATACATGACTTATGTATCTTAGAATGGTGTGGGTAGGAAGGGACATTTATAGGTCATCTAGTCCAACCTCTTTATCAAAAGCAGGACTCAGTACCCTCATTGTGGAAAAATTCTTCCTTGTGTTGAATCTGAACATACCTTCTTTCAGTTTAAAACCATAGGCCCTTGTTCTGTCACCACAAGCCCTGGTAAAAAGTCTTTCTCCATCTCTCTTATAAATCCCCACTGGTAGGCTGCTGTAAGGTGTCACCGGAGCCTTCTCTTCTCCAGGCTGAACAGACCCAACTCTTTCAGCCCGTCCTCACAGGAGAGGTGCTCCAGCCTTCTGACATTTTTTGGCTCACCTCTAAACCCTCTCTAATAGGTCCATGTTTTTCTTGTTCTGAGGATTCCAGAGCTAGATGCAGTGCTCCAGGTGGGGTCTCGTGAGAGTGGGGTAGAGGGACAGAATCCCTCCCTCACCCTGCGGGCCACACTGCTTTTCCTGCAGCCCAGCATACCATTTGCTTTCTGGGCTGTGAGAGCACATGGCTGGGTCATGTCCACTTTTTCATCCACCAGAAACTCCAAGTCCTTCTCAGCATGGCTGCTGTCAATCCATG
Source organism: Falcunculus frontatus (assembly GCA_013398115.1). Lineage (NCBI taxonomy): Eukaryota > Metazoa > Chordata > Aves > Passeriformes > Falcunculus > Falcunculus frontatus. The sequence continues at coordinate 1,876,717 of VZRV01023440.1, read as the reverse complement.
CATATCCCAGTATGGATGCATTACATTTGGCTTTTTTGAAGTACGTGAGGTTAAAGATTCTTGTTCCTAATTTTTTGTAGACAAAGAAAGAAAAAGGAGAGAGAACTTACTTAAATAGTGTTCGAATCTCTATATTAAGAATTTAAACTGAAATTCCCTCTGTTAGAGCCTCTCTTTTTGAACAGACTAGGTAGGGAGCATAAAAAGGCCAACTTCTCAATTTACATATCTAAGCAATGAAGCCCTCCCAGAACACAGATTATTTTATTCTTTATACTGGTAGAATTTCAGCCCAGGAGACTAGAGTATTGTTGTGAGAGTTTCACAATACCTTTGTGAGTCTTTTATGACCATTTGCTCTGCTGAACTAGTAAATATTCCTTCATAAGCTGATGTTTCCAAGTATCTCCCTGGTGAAGGTAACATCATTTTCCTGAGATAAAGGGAGAAAAAGCTGTCGACTAATGCAAGCTGTTCACTTTTCAGTCCGTGTCATGTGAATTATATCAGGTAGTATATATGATATATGATCTAATGATGATATTTAGATAAGACCTTGAAGGTACACTGATAATTATGCTGTTCACCACGAGCGTGGGTCTTAGGTAGGTACTATTATAGCTCATTTCTGACCTGAAGGTATAGCACATTCTCCCTAGAAGACAGATCTTGTGGTTGACAAGATTTAACAGCACAGAAGTAGAGGAGTATAAGAATAATTAATGTCTTATCTTTCTCTTTAGATCAGTGTACTGCCAAGTCTAGGCCGTGACCCAAGTCCAGACTGAGTTTTCAAGAATATTAAACTTGTGTACTTTTTTTTTTTTTTTATTCATTAACATCTTCCTGAGATTACTCAGGATTTAGATGACTGGATAGAGGACGTCAGTTTTATTACAGTTGGTGAACATCATCCTTTTTTTAGAATACTCATTTTGAAAAGAAAACAGAGATTATTTGGATATCTATTCTAGTTCAGACTGGAACCAGCCACTTCCAGTCAACATTGTTTGTCTTCCTGAGCTGGAAATGGCATAATTCAGATTTTTTGGATCAACATTTTCTTAGGTATGAATTTCTTTTTTCTGTGAATAACTGCACTGAAGTTTGAGACTTTCGGTAGACACATAGCTTGCATGATTCAATTATAAACATAGTATCAATTAAGTTTTTTTTCTATTCTTTATTAAAAGATTCGTAAATAGGCACTATTATTTTAAATTATCATGCCAGAAGAGCTTGTTCTGTATATAAATACATATTTTATAATATTAATATTGTAAAAGCAGTGTTGTGCGGGACTATATTTACAAGACTAGAGGTTCATGCAGCAGATACCAGATAAATTTTTTTCCTGGGGACTTTGGCAACAATGTCAGAAAACTCTAAAGTGGTGAAATCTGGAGGTAGGAAAACAAATCAGGTCTCATGAGGAGGAAGACAATTATCACAATACATAGAACAGCACAAATACCGAAAATTGAAAAGAATTTAAATGAAATATCAGCAAACCCTAACTGATGAGGCTTGTCAACTTTGCAAAAAGCATATTTTAAAGTCAGGAAAAATTCCCTTCACAAAGACAGGAAGACATTACTATCTTCTGAGAGCTGTCATCTGTTGGTAGAACCTTGCAGTGATCTTGTGTATATGAGGTAATTGTATCTTTACTATAGTACATGAAATATTACTTAACAGCAATTACAAAATCTCTGTTGTTGGTGAATAATAGGAAAAAATCTTGAATTTCATGTATTGAAAGAGAAGGAAAATAAAAGAACAGACAAATTAAACCTGTGTAAAATACACTTCTCATAAAATCATAGAATGGTTTAGATTGGATCTTAAAAATCATCTAGTTCCAACTCCCCTGCCGTGGGCAGGGATGTCTTCGACTAAACTGTGTTGCTCAGAGCCCCGTCCAACATGTCCTTGAGCACTTCCGGGGCATCCACAGCTTCTCTGGATAACCTGTGCTCGTGCCTCACCACCCTCAAAGTGAGGATTTTCTTCCTAATATCTAATCTACATCTACTCTCTTTCAGTTTGATGCCATTCCTCCCTGTCCTGTCATTACATGCTTTTGCAAATAGTCTCTCTTCATCTTTCTTTTAGGCTCCCTTCAGGTATGATGGTGGTGTGCAGAAAAACTCTACCATAAACCATAGCACAGTCTTGTCAACCCCATATAAAAGAGCTCTTTGTGCTTTTATTGGAGATGCTGCTACATGTTTTTCTTTNCCCCCAGTAATCTAATATACTTCATTAAATTGCAGTCTGGATGGATTAATTCCAAGAATCCTGATATTCTAGGCGCACATGAGGGCACTGTAAGTTTCAACACACTCCATGGCAGGTAGTTCAAAGCAGATTTACAGGGTAATTTTGGGATATACCAGATGCAGGATGTCTTTCAGTTTCTTCCCCCGTTCTTTAGCTTTTCTTGCCTGCTTCCAGTCTGCCTCTTCTGCTTTGATTCCTCTGCTGGGGGCAGGTGAGGACGATGTGGAACAACAAGAGTTTTCTGCAACTTCGATAATTTAAAAGTGCAACTATCAAGATAGGCCTTTCAAGTACACTGAAGAACTCCTTCATGAAAATAATATTTTTTCACAAAGTAATATTTTGCATTACAAAAGAATTTTTCTGTTTTGTATGCACATATTTATGGCTAACTTGACTGGGCACATTACAAAAGCTATCCATGTAATCTTTCATTATTAAAGCAGCTTCTAGCATTAGATAGCTGTTTAAAAAATATCAAATGTTTTTTCTTACCTTTTGAAAAACAGGGATTTGAAATTGGAGTTTGATTTTGGTCGAGTATTTTTTTCTGGGTTTGGTCTTTTTTTCTTTGAGGTTTCTTTTTAGTTTGAAAATGATTGTTAACTTTCTTCCTGGGAGAGAAACTAGCCGTCTTTCCAAGAAACAAAGGAAAATTAAATAATTTCATATTTTTTAACTTTTCTACATGTAATTTTGCCCCTCAAAAAGATACTAATATTTCAGATTTCTTTAAAACTCAAATTTAGTTAAGAAACATCCTTTTATTAATCTTTGTCAAACTTTCTTTACTAGGTATGCCATTATTCAATGGCAGAATTTCTCTTTTACTTTAAAACAGCAGGTCAGAAGCTGCAAGTTTGTGACCCTCTTAAAGAATAAATGTTTCATAGATAAACTAGGAATTTACGTGTGTCTTCTGTGCTAATTTTTAACTATTCATCATCTCTCATGAGAAAAATGAAAGCAAATAATATTTTTCCTTCAGCAGCAACCATCAGATTATGTGGTGTCTCAGTAATAAAGGGTAGTATCTCATCCATATTGTATATAACATAATATAATAAATAAGTGCAACTAAATCTAAAAAATTCACACAGGGGATAGGCTGAAAACTGTTAAAATCAACATTTTTGCACAGGCATTCAAAAAATATGGAAAATGTGCAATAGTTTTCTGACATACCAAGAATATAGAACTAAATCAGTGACAGTATGAATAAAAACTCCAAGTTGTCCAGTCCCCAGTTTTCAAACAGGAGCAGGTTTACACATTATTAACCACATAGGGAAAATGTTCGCCCTTACCAGGCTTGCTAGGATTCATCTCATATAAACTCATTCAACATTCAAGGAACAATTCCAACTACGCTATTTATGTGAACCTGAAGATAGAGTCCTCTAATTACAATAGATTGTATGTTCAATTATACTCACTGTTTTGTTTACATGTACCACATAAAATGAAATCCATTCTATTTCTACATAGTATTGTCTTTTGTAATTTATATCTTCTTTTTTTTTCTTTGTGTGAACTGAAGATTTCCTAGAATTTTAGTTCTTTTTCCACAGTTAACCTCAACTTGTTTAAAGATTTTTTTTTTAAAATTCCAGATGAATTAGAATCCTTTATTTATCGCAATAAGAATACCCTTGGGAAATTAAGGGGAAAACAGCATTTTGTACCTGTTTCTGCATGGAGGAACTCTTATATTTTAGTGGGTGTTTTGAATATCTGGCAGTATAACATTTTGCCATCTCTTTTGGGCTAGATGTTAAGTTCTAATTACTGAAATGAAGTATTTGTAAAATGAGTATTTATCATGGAACTATGACTACTTTTGAGATAAGTTCATGTCAAATAAAAAACAAAGTGAACTTACCTTGGAAAAAGAACATGTATACATAGATATGTACTGAAAGACTACAAACCTTTATGCAGAATATCTTTAGAAGGTCTGTAAGTCTTTGTGGCAGACTACCTATCTCAGTCAAATTCCTCCAGCATTATCTGGACAAACTCTGCTCTCCCACTAAATGTGCAACATATCCAACAAAAGCCTTATAAACATGTGCATTTCCCAGACTTACTTTCAGGTGCTTCCATATGTTATGAGAGCATATTCAAGATCAGGGTAGAAATGTATACAAATTAGATGAGAAGCCAAAGGAAAAAATGAAAAAGAAAGAAACATCTGCAGTGCATCAATGGGAAAAAAATGTTTAAGCTGGCTGTTATTAACTGCTCAACCTGTTTTATGCTGGATTTCTGCATAATTATGTTCCAGAGGAGGGGAGAAAACAGATGTTGAATAAAGATTGAAAATAAGAAAATGAGACTGTTAGGAAAAAAAAATTAGTTGTGGTTGCTCACAGCTAGACATTTTTTGGCAAGACTCTTAGACAGCAATCTATTTCTCAAATTCATTGCCCATTTCTTCAAGATTAATGTAAAACAAAATGTTTCTTTTTAAGTCTGATCAGTTGAACAATTATACAGCTCCAATAATCCCCAAGTCAGTCTTTCAAGAAAGCAGCTGAATGTTTCCTCAAGCAGTTTCATAAATTAGATTAAATGAATATGATATCAGGTCAGAAACCCTATAAGCTCTTTTCATGGGAAGTTGTTGATAGCTTATGTAATTAGCTGCTTTTTTCATCTTTTTCAAATATCCAAATAATCCATACAAGATACATTTTCACAACCTTTACAGAATAAATGCCATCAAAATATACTTGTACGTTTTCTATGTTTCTCACACTTGTGTCATGTTTTAAAGCCAACTGAGCTATAATTTCTTAAGAATGTCTCAATTTTTTTCTCCACTTAGTTGATATTTTTTGGCACTGGATCTGAATGCATTAAGAAATTTCTGGATAGAGCTATCTAAAAGAGGGGGGCTGAAACTACACATAGGCACTACACTAAATCATTTGCATCACTGCTACACTGTACACTCCGTTTTACCCTGATTATTTACCTGAGCAAGATTTATGAGACTGTTAGGTCTGAATTGGCTTGACTAAAAGATCTCTTAATCCTTGACTAAAAGAATTGCATGCTTTATTGCAACTGCTATCACAGTTTTTCAGACGTGACTATTCACAGGATTAAGATAAAATCAGAGACCATTTTGGAAGAGGGATTCAGATGTGAAATGAATCCTTTCTCCAAAGCTTTAATTTTCTTCTTGTTAACTAAGAATATTTTATTTTTCAAGCATTCCCGACTTTGCTTTCCTTTGCTATCCTCACCCTACATACCATCACAAGTAGACTTCAGTCTGTTGATCCGCTTCTTTCAGGTGAGCAAATACTTCATCTGTTAGCTGTCTTCTCTTGTGATCCAAAATTTACATGTGAGATTATAAAGATGTGTAGGGTTTGTTTTCTGAAAAGCTGCAGCCCAAAAAGTCACATAGCAGAGCTCGATAGACAGCTATTTCTTGAAGACATTACAATTAATGTGGTGAAGAAACTGCATATTTGTATTAACTTTGCATTTAAGAGATTTGGACATAAAAAACCTGTTCAAAATGATATCACCGTCTTTGTTTTGGTCCTGGAAGAGGTCTAAAAGCATGCTATTGGGAGGAAGTAGAGATGTGTAAAAAAGACCGTGTGAACCCATATTACTTTGTGTGCCTGCATCTTCTCTAAATACATTCTTGTTACAGATTGCAAGTGAATAGGAGTAGTTTGATGTTATATTATGTTTAAAATCCCAGCTACACCATTAGCACCAATCTCTGCAGGAATTCATGGTTCACGAGTACTGGTGGGTTGATGGATCTGTCTGTAGAATCAGAACAAATCTTTCTTATGATTCGTTTTTTGCCACAGATAAGCCATAAAACAAAGACAGCAGATTGATGGAGGTTTAGTTTTTCTGCTCTTGTTTTAAATAGTAGATGTAGAACAGGTTCTTCTATTTCATAGCCTGAAGCTGAACTGTCAACATAAAAGATGTACGGACTTAATACCTGAGAGCAGGGCAGAAGAATGACTTCCCACTTTTTTTAAGAACAGATTAAACCCTGTACAATATAGCTCATTACTACCTAGTCTAAATTTATTGAAAAGGCAGTTTTTGCTAAAGCATGAAATATTTTGTCTTATTATTACCTACTTTACTGAAAGACACAAATTTCATCTGAGAATGAGAAAGTTTTTCATTTACAACCTGCCTGTTCATCCTGAGAGAAATTCTATACCTGACCAAAACCACAAAGCTTGAAAAAATATTCCTGCTTTTTGCTTATGTGAGTGAATGTGACTGACTCCATGGCTCACTTGGTGTCATGTACCTGCAGGCAGTATACAATAGGAGTGTATTAAATCTGTACTTCATGAGGGAAAACCCCAGAATTCTTTAAAATATTCAAACTAAAATAACCAAAGGTGATAACCATTCAGGTTTTTGTTCAGATTTGGAGATTAATCCTATGGTTTATTTTTAGTTCTGGAAATGTTTTTTCAATGAAAAATTAAAATTGTGGTGACTTCAGTAAACCATATGCCAGCTCTTTAAATAGCACTGATAGAACATTACACATTTTGCAGAAGGAACAGAAGAAGAGAAACATGGGCAGAAAATCAAGATGAGAAACAAAGGACTGAAGAACAAAATATAAATAAAAGTGGTTATTAAATAACATATTTCTTCTACATTTTTTGGCAATATCTTATATTGCATTAAAGCAAACATACTTTTCAGAAGTCATTTCTCCTGTTCATTACCACAGATATACAAATATATTCCTAAAAGAAGATCCTCTAGACATGCATAGGATAAGAGCGTGTTCATTTCAGCACACCTCCCTCTCACTAAAACTCTGGATGTGTGGAACAACTTCAGTTAGGCCTTAGCCAAAGTCCACTTTTGGACATCTTTTAAAAATTGACCACATTTTTTTTCCCACCAAGAAGAATTAATTATTTACTTGAGATTATGGAAGTGATCACAGCTGTGTAATTTTGCTATATATTTATGATAGAACCAATGCTTGTAAAACAGTCTTCAAGTTAAAATATGGTGAAATGCAGTCTTGTCTTATGAGACACATAACGTTTTATTTTCTAGTTTTGTTTAATATCACTTGGGAAAAAAACCCAAAACAATCAAACAAAGCCATATCTGACACAGCTGAGCCTAACCAACACCATTTAAATAAACTAAAAATTTAGTTAAAAATGTTTTATAAGATGGACTATAATATTTTTATGATCACAGATTATTTTTTGATTTTATTTTGGTTTTAGTAGGATACTGTCTTTCGGTAAAGAGGTATATATCAGACATTCTCTTTACTGCATGCTTGCCAACACCTAGTATGTACATACTTGTAAATTTTTGCTTGTGCTTTGAATTCTTTATAATGACTTATTGACAAATTCTCCATTTTAAAAGATTTTGTTTTCTACTCATGTAGAAAATGACATGCTTAAGCATGCTACATTTAAAGATTATTGACCTGAAAACTTATATTAATAAATTTGCCTTCCTTGTGTGAACTGATCTGGGATGCTACTTAATTAAAACTGTATCCAAATAAGTGATATTTATTGTTGGCTGGACATCTGTAATATAGTTCATGCTGGAGGATGGAATTGCAATTCTGATATACCGAAACAGCTCTTAGCAGAATTATTTCTTCAGGTTTTGGTTTTTTTTCTCCCCCTTAATATTTATGTTTTGATCTGACAGAAATACATTGGCCTTTTGTGATTAATTTTTGTCCTGTAATCTCTTGAGTCTTCTTTCTTGTCCTTTGCTCCAAGTGTGAGTACAGAAGCTAATCTGCTAGATTTTTTAAGGTAGCACCATAAGATCTTTTGTTCTTATGGAAGGGATAGGACTCTTTAAGAGAATTAAATTAGTTCTTTCTGGACTTGTGTAGGATGATACAGTTTTCATTAATCATGTGTGAGAGTGTTGTTATGTAATGTAACACAGCTGGGCACAACAAGCTAGAGCGTGTCTTCCAAGAAATTTCAAGACAGCTTTCTTGAAAATTGCTGTGAAAAAAATAGCACATTTTTGTAGCAAGAGTTATTAATCAAAGTAGGACTTTTCCTAACACAGAAATAAAAAGAAACCAACTGGATGCCACTTCTGCAGCTCTGCTCATAATCACTGACAAAAGTCTTAGCAAAGTGTCTTGTTACAGAAGACTGTATTTAGGGTAGGGATAGGGAACGAAGTATTTTCAAGTATTTCTGCCGAAAGATGGTAACATACATCTATATTTAGACATTTGGAGTGCAAATTTGATCCATATTCATACACCTAATTAGCAAAGGGATTCAGATCAACTGTAAATATCTACACTAGCATGCACATGATGTTGATTCTCTTAAGTAGGACTCCATATGCTAGAGTGGGAAGTTGGACATCTATCTCACACATGGACCTTCCTTGGAGGCATGCAAGGATCAGAATCTGGTGCTATGTCCCTCTTGCGTTCCTTGATGAGGTGTAAATGTGTGTACGTGTGAACTACACAGAGCAGTACTGCACATCGAGTGGAAGTGTCTGAGTTAGTTCAGTGATAGAGTCAACCTGGACATTTTAGTGAATTGTTTCAGGATAATCTGATAAATAGTGAGTTTCTTCAGGATGATCAGGATAATCTGCTTCTCCATGAGCAGTCATTCAAACATATTTTACAATGATTTGTTTAGAAAGCCGTATTTGAAAAACTTGGCCAATAAATAGTTTATAGTAGCATTAATGATCTCCTGGAGTCCGTTCCAGACATTCAAGGAAAAAAAAATAAATCCTATGTGGGGAAATCAGTCTTTCAACAACTGTTATGGAAAGAATAACTTGATTTTTTTAGATACATTTTCAGGGCTTTTTAATAATAAATCCATGAAATTAAATTCTGTGTCTTCACATTACCCATAACTTTTGAATCAGTATCTATCCAAGGATGCAGGATGCAAAAGTAACTTTCCACAAATTTTGTGGATAGAGACAGCTGTAATGGACTATATAAGTGTTCAATATCAGTGGAAAACTGATGTCACAGATTATTAGATGCTGAAGACTCTTGACTGAAGAGAGTCATTAACAATGCCTCAGTTACTTAGAAAGCTTCAAGCAGACTGTGCCTTCCAAGACATGTTAGTCAATACAAAAAGTTTCAGAAAAGAAGCTTTAATTAGTTCCACTGCTCATGGCACTACGTGTTGCTGTAACCATGTTATCTTTGTAGACAGTGCGACAGAAACTGGTCTAGTGAACAGAACCAAGCACAGGGAGACTAACAGCCCCTTGGAGCAGCTCAAGGAGGACAAAACTGTCATTAATAGAAATATTAGTGGGACAAAGATCATAGAATCAGGGAATCAGAGCATAGCTTGAGCTGGAAGGGGCCTTAAATCCATCTACTTTCAACTCCCCTGCCATGGATAGAGAAACCTTGCACCAGGCCAGGTTGCTCAAAGCCCCACCCAACCTGGCAAAAATATTCAAAATTTTGAAAAAGTTTAATTTTCCTTTGGTGACAGATGGAAATTCTAAAGATGTGGGCCACTGAGCTTTGCTCATTTGGTCAGAGCATGGTGCTAATAATGCAAAGGTTTTGGGTTCGATCCCTGTACAGGCCATTCACTTAAAAGTCAGACTCAAAGATCCTTATGGGTCCGTTCCATCTCAGAATATTCAGTGAAATCTGTAATTGTAGGTGAAATAACTCTCCAAAAATCAGGGACACGCAAACTTTCTTCTGAGACTCTTGGAAGGCTGGAAAGACATTTAATTTGATTATATTGAAAGAATATACATGGATTGAATGCAGGGGAAGTTGTCTCTTTCTTTCCCTTCTCATAAAAACAGAAAAATTCTATTTAGAGGAATAGAGATAACTAATAGCACCTCAGCTTCTCTTGATCTGCTCCCAAGTCTGCTTTACTGAATGAGAGATTCTTCACTCCTCTAGGAGGTCTCTATAACACAAAGGGATGCTGCAAACAGCATGTGTTGAGAATGCTACAGATATTTTGCTTAGTGCATAAGAGATGAGCTGTTGATTCTTGGTATAATTACTAATTACTCACAATTATCACCAGTTGTATTTATGGTACAGGATACACTTCTATCATAGAATAAGACTGCAGTATATGTCCCTTCTGATGCCTTATAGAATCTTATTAAGTTATCCCCTATTTGTGATTCTTTACCTGTTTTTTCTCAAATATCTCTAAAGCTGCTTGGTAAGAGAAAACATTATAACAGATGTCCTTGCACTCTGAAATGAATGTGTTATGGATATAGAATTGTATTCACATCTACAATCACCTCTTTTCACCTCTTCATGCCCTGAACTCCTCCAGCTTGTTGTCACTGTACTTTATTGCAGCATAGGAGGTTTACGGGGCAAAATTAATCTTATATCTTTTGTTCTGCCATGCAAGTCTTGTAAGCTTTACTCTCATAGTTTCAATTTTAATATGGCTTTTCTTCTACTTTTATAAGTATTTTTATAATTGTTAACAGGGCAATGAAGTACTTGTCATACATTTGTCAACAAGCATATGACAATGTATGCATTGTAGAAACAGCTTTGTCTTTATGATATAAATCCAACAACATCCTTGTGAACATCACTGTTTATGTATATGAAAGTGATCTCTTGCAAAATGTCAGTGGGATACAGTAAATTGCCTTTGTCCTGTAACTTTTTCAGATTCACGCACTCCCAATCCACTAGTGCCTTTTGCCACGATCTGTTCCACAATTCCATAACAATATGTATATGGAAGTGTCAGAATTAAAAAAAAAAAAAAATTTCAGATAAGTATCTTGCAAAATTTTAGACAAGGTTGAACTTTCACTGGTGAAATCATTGTCTAGGCTAAAAGCAGCTTTTCCATCACTATTATATGCTCGAGTTCATGCAGGTGAAGCATTCATCTTTGATTTTAATCATGTGTGGTCTCACCGAAAATAAGGGAAGTTGTATATTCTTTCTGAAAGCCTTTAAAAAGTGAAAGATTAAAATTTATGCTGTAAACATTTGAGCAAAAAATTTGACAGAATTTACCCCAGTAGCACCCAGCACACCTGAAGACATTGAAAGGGGACACAGAACAGGTGTTTTAAAACAATTTTGTGGTTTTTCCTGTCCAAACACTTGATTTTTCCTGTAATTTTGGTGGGTAGAGAGAGGCTTTAGACAGGGAAAAGAAATCTTAAATTCAGGTGTGTTCTAGCACCCAGGCTATTTCTACATTTTAAGATAATCACATGGCATGAGTTAAGGATTTTGTCTATATTACAAATCTGTTCTCAGGAGGCTTTACATTCCCCATTGCAGCCTTTGATGATTCAATTAGTCTCTCGAAAAGTTGGGAGTAGCTGATAAATTCACTTTAATGTGAAATCAAGTACCCCAGCAGGTTTCTCTTAATATCATTGCTTCTCAGGGAACTTAACTCCAGACCTCCCAAACGCAACTTTCTGCAAAGAATATGTGGGCCTTTGGAGCAGATTAAAAGAACTGTCTCAACCAACACAGCTTCTCACCATTAAAAAAGTTGCTTCAGATCATGGCAGTGATCTCATTCACTCAGATGGCTGTCCATCTAGTTTAATTTATTTTAATTGGCAGGCTTAGGTCCCTCCATGGAACAGATTCCTTAAATATGATGAATGATCCCAGGAACAGAGAATGGCATTACACAAGCTGAATTTAACCCTTCCCTTTAAACATTGTCTTTTGGGATTCCCAAATCCTATTGGCAGACACTGATTGCTGAATAATAAGTAGGAGGGGATTATCTAGATCTGCGTTGACTGTGTCTTTGGAGAGTGCTGACAATAAAGCCAGTTTTGTCTACTTCTAGTAAATGAACAAAGAATATGTTACATGCAAAAGATGAACAGCAGAATTTAGTGTAGTAAATAGATGTATGTCCCTGCAGAAATCAGATAGTAAAGCAGAGAGAAAAATCCTAACAAGAAAATGCTGCTTTACTACTCACAAACAGTTGGCCTTAAAAGGCAGATTGTCATTGACCTTCTGTACTGGATTACAGTTTTGCGGGAAGGAAGGCTTGAATTTTAGATGTATTCATCCATGTCATCAAAGATGCATGTTGCCATCATAGCTCGAGCAGGCTAACTGGGACACTGAAAGCTTATAGAAAATGCTGTATTTTCCTCTCCGAAGTCAGAAAATAAAAAGTGACTGAAATATACATATCCCTCTCTGTGTGAAATGTTTTATCCTGTATTTTTAACCCTCTTTGATTTCCTCTTTGAAATTTAATAGGCAATTATATTCCAGAACAACATTTGCTGATTGTTTTATAAAACAGATTTTCACAGTAAGCAAAATAAATTTATTACTTTAGATATAATTTTTTCAAAGAAAGATTGAAAACAAATTAATTTCTAATGAATTAGTCATAGGAAACTTTAGGGAAGATGGTTTACATAAATATTTAGATTTAATATATTATTTCTTCTCTTTTGTTTTTTGTCTTGAAAATCAGACTTACATAAGACCTTCTTTTTGTACAGAGTGTTTAACCTAAAAAGGAATTGCCCTTAATTTTCCCATACTAGTTTTATATTTTTAAAAAAAATATGATTTTTTTTTTTTTAATAGCCCTTAGCTCCCAAAAAAAGCATGGTCTAAACCTGAAAATATCTACCCTGGCATATTTTATCTCAATGTATCTTTTGAATATTAGCCTCACTACTCTGTCCAGTAAAAGCCCCAAAAAACCTCTTGAAGTGCAGGTGCAATGAACATCAAATGAACTCATTGAAGAGAGTTTGTAACATCAAAATGGAATGGAACTTATTTGTATATCATGTTGACCAGTAGGCTACAGTCTCTAAATGTAGCTGTGGTAAAATATCGCAAGATCATTTGATAATGCAGATCCACTCACAGGATTACCACCACTGGTTTTCCACTTGATTATGTTTAAAGAAAAATTAGCTGCTAAACAAGTGTATCAGCTTTTCAGAGGACTGTGACTGATATTTTATGAACAAAGTTGTTGACAGTTGTTTATCATCATAGTCTGACTCTCTGAGAAATACCAATTTAACGTTGAATCAAAAACCACATGCCGAATTTTCACTGCGAATTTATTTAAAGAAGGAATACTTGGGCTGATTTTGAAAGCAACAGATTTAATGAATGAAAGAGCTCAGTCCTACTCAGCCTTTAAAATAGGAATTTTTAGATCATAATTGTTTCTGAGAATGAAATCAGTGACTGGTGGGAATTCCAAATATGCTGCTCTATATCAATACATTTGCAAGGTGTCCAGTACTGTGCTGTGTTTAGGATTCAGCTAGAACTGTGAGCCAGCAGAGCCTGGGCTGCTGAAAGCAAGGAATGTCTGGACAGAAGAGTTGGCTCTGCCCCCAGATTCCTTCAGGAGACAGGATGATGTTCCAGTCAAGTTGGCAATGTACTAGCTTGCTCTGGAGACAAAATAGAGTTCATCATCTGACCTGGATTTCTCTTGCTAAATTTCTGGAACAAAAATAAAATAAAATGCCACTTCACACCATATCTCGTTTTTGTAATTGTGGAAGAATCTATACGTCAGCAAAGTCACTCCCTGCTATGCTTCTGACATGAACTTGGAGTCAAGGCTGCAGCTGCAAGAAGGGTCTGGATCAGCTACAATTTTCCTCAATGAAGAACATCAGATCCCAATGTGTTCTTTCAGGCATTCAAAGTGTAGGGCTTTGTCACAAGCCTTAATTCTGTAAGAAAAAGTTGTAGCTTGTTATAAGCACGCTAGCACAGTATAAGGGAAGAAGGAAATTTGTTTGCTTTTTTCTGAAAATAGCTCAGTGGAAAAATGCCATGAAACTTGATCTGACAAATATTCTGTGGATATCCCAGAAGTTGTATGTACATGGTATCATTTAGCTATTAGTTTGCAAAGGGACTATTTTCTTACCAATGGGAGGACAATGCATTAGGAGCACATTGTGGAAAAGGGGACTCGCCAAGTTACACACCTCGATCCCACCTACATTATTTGAGGAAATATTGGGCTCTTCAACTCCAAGAAGACAATTTTCTGAGTGCTGAAAAGCTTAACTCAGCTTATAGGAAAAGGCAGACCAATATATATGTATCCCTAAAACAGACGTAGACAACGTCAGGACATCAACTCCATGCACAGGAAGACAGGTAGACCTACCTATGAAGTGGTTTAGGTCTGGAGCCTTTCAATGGCATTCTGAATGGCTCTCTGAATCCATCCCTCTCTATTGTCTCCAAAGATGCCATGAGAATTCTAGCCTAATTTGAATTGTCAAAAATTAGATTATGTGACTTTCTCTGATTGTTGAATGAAATTATTCTGTTTTATAGCTGCTGCTGTGTCACTGATGAAACTAATATTCAGCATCTGAATCTACATCCTGTGGGCTTTTATTCAATCCCTTGACTGACAAGAACTCGCCCTCAAACAGGAGATTAAATGGAAGCTCTCTATGGTTTGCTTCCCTATTACATGATAATAAAGCTTTAACAGGAGGGGTGAAAAACCTATGGCCTGTCTTCCAACTCCCTAGGATTTAATGCACATGGTAGGAGGAAGTCAGGCTCTTCAGAAGATCTCATCTGTAGGAATAGCTTTACTCTGAGTCCTAAATAGACTTGGTCAGATAGAGTTGCATTAGGAAAGTCTCAAAGAAATAAATCTTAGTAGAAGAAGCACCTTGAGGATATTTCATCTTTGCTATCATGAATAATGTCAGATGTCAAACCAGAAAAGGTTTTTTTTCCTCTTATTTTACAGGAAGAACTCATTTCTGTGTGTTTTCTCAATTAAAAGCATTTTTTTTACTTTGCTGGGGGATTTTGAGATGAACATTGACACAAAGGTTAAAGTAACTTCAAAAGGCCTTCAGTTTAGTATTAGTTCTATACAGCTAACTCCATCTTTCAGAGTATTACTGTTCTGCATGGTCTGTCTAACCAAAGAACAAGATTTTCCATGCTCTTTGATCTTTTAAAAATGAATTGAAATCTGAAATCAAGTGTGTTGCCTGAGTCTTGACTTTGCTGGCAAGTGAGCTGAACAATGTACTAACATGTAGAGTCCCCCTAATAATGTCTAAAAAAAAAAAAAATCACATTTCTTCAGAATCAGTCCAGCTATGTCTAGCAAATGATTAAAAGCTCTGAAGTCTGATGTGGATAAAAGAGGGGTCCTAAACAATCAAGAAAGGAAAAAAATAAAAGAAGAATAAATGGAAAGAAAGAGTTCCAGCTAAAACAACCCCATTTGATTAAAAGACTACAAAGTACCAATGTCATACTAAGAGAAGAACATAATCTCTATCTAAAGTTACACAGAAGGCACAGCTAAAATATTTTTATCATAGCCGTTGTACAGAGCTCATTGCATATCTTGCCAATAACGCAAAAAACAATGCCACAAAAAAAAATCTTATCAATCCTTTCATTTATTTCTTTCACATTACCCACCTAGGTTAGAGGGTTTCTGCATAGTAATACTAGGGACAATTAAGTCTGTTTAACACAGAGACAGATGCCAGATGTATGCATGTAACAGTTACAGAGGAAGCATATGCATAGTATCAGCTCTACAAATAGTCGGGCTCCCTAGGCACTCGACAGTTTTGAAGCTAAGGGAGGGAATGTTTTTATGTTATAACATTTTCCCTTGGTGGTAGCAAATTAGCTGCCTTGTATCCATCTTCAGCTGGAACTGCAGAGAGTCACTTGAGAGCTTACAAATAAGTTTAGAGCTCTGCTAGGCTGTTTCTTAGGTACCTGAGAAGTGGTATACATACCGGCCTGAGCACAGGCACCTGTGTAGCAGGTGGACACAAAACAACAACAAAAAAGTTTGATTCTTTTTCCCATAAGACAATTTTTTCTCACCTTAATTCCTTACAGAATTTGTTCAAGGTCAGGCTGAGGCTTACTTTCAGATATGGTGCTTTATTTTTGTCTCCTTGGGAATTAAAGCAATTCTTCTTCTTAAAGAAAAACAAAGTAAAGCTACATTTTTATTAGGAAACCCAGAGGCTGTTTATGAAGAACCATGCAGTAGATATTGGGGCTCAGATTTCTCTGCTTTCCATTATCTGTGATACTCAGAATTCAAGCTAATAATAACTGTACAGGTCTCTTACCTTTTTTTTCCAATACAACAATACGCCTGGGAGGAGTGGGACCCATTAAAATCAAGTCATGTTGGAAAGAATACATGAAACCCTAAATCAAGTAAATATTATAAATTCCAATAAATCAAAAGATTGTTTTAAATACCTTGAGAAAGTTGACAATGATCCATATTTAGAATAGGTTTTTCTGCCTTTTATAGCATGTCTTCCCCATTTCTAGGGGTGTAGTATCTTCATCACCTCTACAGAGTAAAGATTTTCTTAAAGGATGTCAATAGATTGATACTAACTGGCTTATTCTGAATCCTTCTGCAGCTTTAACTTTAGCAGCTGCATCTTTTACTTGCTTTACCAGAACAGTGTTTAACTTATCTAATGCTTCACTGCTGATTTCCTTTGTAGGATGTTCAGATAAGTAAGCTGAGGGCACAGCTAACAGAAATTACCCTGACTGCATCTTACTTCACGGTGATGTTTGTAATTAGCTTTTAAGTCTATCTCCAAGACTAAAATTCGCTTTTTATAAGAACATGGCTCAGATTAGAGGTTGCTAGACACCAGAAAAATAGCTTCCAATAGTTAGCAGGCTTAAAAAGTGAAGATGATAGTGAAAACAAAGAACACATAGTGACAACATCTTTGGAAATAGTTCCCAAATTGTCAATTTTTCCTAAAGCTTTTTTTTTTGTCGCATCAAAGTATTCTGACATCAGTTTAGAAATTGAAGCTATAACGAATGAAAAGATGACAAGTAAAAAGGTGACTCTCAGTTGAGCAGCTGAACTGCTGCACATAAAAGTAACTAGTAGAGAGATTTTTCTGTATTAGTGGTGTTAATATCTATAATCTCCTCAATCCTTGAAATATAAGAAGGTGATCTGTAACTTAGAGTTCTTGAGGAAGGATCTGTGAAAAGAAAGATATGAATATTCTGAAGGCATCTTCAGTACGTGTCTTTCAGAAAGTAATTCACTGTTCATGGAGAATCTGAAAATGCAGTGTTGAATCTGTTTACATGTATAATTCTCTTCACCAAACTAGTTATATTTAGAGAGTCAGATTTGAAAAAGGCATCCTTAATTATCCTTTCTGATTGATCTAATTGGAGCACTATCCAGGCAGAAAGTTAAGCAGGATAGCATTATGAAACTTAAATTGCTAAGAGAATGTGAGTTCTTCATAAATTGGAACAAGGGTAATCCCATTCCGCAAATCTCTTTCGAAGGTGGTAATAACACACCAACAATCTCCTAAATAATAGTCTAAGGGACCATCTAATCACACAATAATGTATGTGTTACTTAGCATGGGGAACACTCTATATGAAGCTCTTAAATAATTTCTCTGTGTCCAAGTGAGAGCTCCTTAAGTTGTCTAGACAACCTAAAGTTTTTTCTGAGAGCAGCATCATGAAAAGTGTTCTTCCTTCTGTTCTATCAGATGCACTGTACCTTCCATGAAGTCCGAAGTATATGACCCGCATAGCACATCAACCTTCTGAAGCAGAGGATGATACCCAGTAGGCTTTTCCATCTAGCAGTATAAAACAGTCATGGTCTCATTATGGCTGTTAAAAGAGATTTTGAATGTAAATCCAGGCATACTGGCAGGAATGTGAAGGAAAATTCTCTCCTTCACCAAAGTGGCCAAATTTTGAATAGTTCGGCATCCATGTAGCCTTTGTAATTATTTTTATGAGACTTTGCATAGGAAAACAAATAGCAATTGAAGAGTGTTACTGCATTGATTCTGTTTTGGGCAAAACCAGGCTCCTACACAGAAGCTGACAGACTTCCATTCAACAGAGTCTACCTACAGTCAGGATGTAAACATCAAAAGAACATAAAGATTTCTTCAGAAGCCTGTCATGTCTCTCTCCTCAGTGGCACCCTCCTCAGCCAATATCTGTAAACAAGTTGTCATATCCAAATTTGAGGCAAGCTTGCAAAGCGAAAAGCTTGGTGCCTTCTAATTAAAGATTTGTGTACTGAGATAGTTGGCAACCGGTGAGGAAGGTTCAGTGGTGTAACATATAGCTCATCATTGGTGGCTTGATGGTGTGACAGATGGAGACAGCTCCTTTAAATTATGGAGCTTTTATATTGGTATTTTCAGGAAATGTCAACAGCGTGATTATATTTTCATTAATGTTGTCTTTCCTTCCCATTCATTGCTTTTGTTTGTCATAATCACTTGTTACCTTTTGTCTCTAACTATACAATCTGTTAATATTTGTATAGGATGGCTCACAATGGTCCTGCTTAATGACTAGATTACTAAACACTGCCACACTACAATATGCAGCATTTACTAAGTGCTGCAAATTAGATATGGAAATCATTGATACTGTAATTATGACTAGCTCACAATAAAGTTAGTAAAAAGAATGCGAATATCATGCACACTGTGCAAATGATTACATAAATTCAGTTAGGTTTCAGATTTAAGAGTCATTGCATTTGTAGATGCTAGTGCTGAAACAATCCCATTGTAATATCTTCGGCACTGCCTGGATCAAGAGAGAAAATGTGCTATATTAAAAATGTGCTGTCTAACATCCACGAGGCTGTTCTTGTCTGTTAATTACTGCAGTTTAGTTTTCCTTCTTTCTCAGGAAACAGCTTTGGGGCTCTACAAAAAAGATTTACAGTTTAAAACTATCAATGTGTCATGCTGTTAAGGTTTCCCAGTAGCTTTCCCAGTAACTTCTGCTAAGTGCAGGACTGGCATAGCTAGCCTTTGTATATTTGCTCCCTGCAGCCCTGGGCTAGGAAGACTTTTTTATGTGGGATGGGGAAGAGACCAAAATGACTGTTTCCTTATTGTTGTATGGTCTTTTCACTGCAAATTAGAGTCAGGGCCAGTCAACTTCTAGGCAAACACTGGAAATCAAGACTGGGTGTCCATCCTTCTCTTTCTCCTCTATTAGGAAGAAATGAGACATGCTTTTTACTAATTAGACATTTTCAGTTTACTGCCAACTACAAATGTGTGGGTTTTTACCATCGAAAAAAACAGTGAAAAAATTCAAGGGCCATGAACTGTGTCTGGGCCACAGGTAAAAGCTGTTTTTCTGCTGCAGAAGTTTTGACATTGTTGTGAATTTTGGAAGCAGAGCCTATCCCTGTCTGTGACTCACAGGTCTGATTTGCCTCCAGAACAGCAAGGCAGAGGCCAAAGACCCATTGTTGGGATCTGTGGACCAGCCCGCTGTGAGGATGGAAAATTTTCAGGTAACACAAATATTTTCTTTCTCTTATATTGTTTTTAAATAAAAATATGTCATTTAAAAAAAAAATTTGATAAATTGTAAGCATTTAATTAAAGCATATATCTGTAAGAAATGTTTTAAGAAATGTGCTCCCTGTAATCCTGAAATATTCCTCCAGTATTTATTCTCTGGGACAAATGTGAACTAGAATTAAATCCATAGGTCATTGTGTTTTTACAGCTTTTGAAGTGCTTCATGTCATAACAATATAAAACATATATTGTCTTTATCCTGTGTCCAGAAAACAAGCGAACAAAAACAACCAAACAAAAACCCAGCATCACCTGTGGGAAACTGGGTTAGGATTATAGACTTCAGAAACTTGTATTTATAATATCAGGAGAAAAAACATGAGATCCAGGAGGTTTAAAAATGTGGCGGTCCACTCTCATTTTACTGCCATTTAATTTGCTAATCTGAGCTACATAATTGCTTTGCCTGACTGAAAGGAGCCTTTAAACAGACAAGCCAATATAAATACTCAGATAGGAGACAGCTCTGTTTAATAACAGCAAGAGAAGCACAGAAGTATTTGTTTACCTCTCCTCATTTATGTCAAAATCAATTGTAATTAAACAGAAATCCAACCAAGTAGTAGCGCTTTAGCTGATTGTTCTCAATAGAAATGTCATATAGACCCAGTGTTTAGGACATGCCAAGGCACACATTATTTTTCTCCTGTAATAAATATCTACTTATAGTCTTTCCAGTTCTTTAGTAAAGGCAATTGCCTGTCTCAAATAAAAAAAAAAAAAAAAAAGTAAGCCACCATTTCATGTACATTCTGTGAGGTTTTCTGGTCATATTTTAGGAATTACTGAAGTTCTGAAAAGCAGAGTTAATTACGTTTCTGTTAGATATTATGTGGCATTTATTGTCCATCTGCTTACACATATGTACAGAAAATACAGATCTTTCATATCTATTTAAGGTATTAAAAATATGAAGCATAACATTATTTTATTAGTCTAAATCAAGTACTGGTGTTGGTGGAGGCTTTTTACATAAAATCATAGAATGCTTTGGGTTGGGAGGAATCTTAAAGATCATCTCCTTCCAACTGCCCTGTCATGCGCAGAAACACCTTCCACGAAACCAGTTTGCTCGAAGCCCCAGCCAGCCTGGCCTTGGACACTTCCAGGAACGGGACAACCTGTCCAGCACCTCACCACCCTCACAGTAAAGAATAGTGTGTTTGTGGTTAGACCAGAGAAATATAACCTGCAGAGAATTTTACACCTTGCTTCATTACTGAGTAAATTCTAAATGGAAATATTTTCAGTAATGAACACAAATTCACAACATCAAGAGTGAAAGGAATCGATCTCCTAGACAAGTCTGTGTGAATTCTATGTATGCATTCATAGGCAGATCTTTTTCTTTGTCATGTGAAAAAAGGGTTGTCAAAGATGTGCTTTACTATTCTCTGTAATGCAATGAAGAATAGAGCAAGAGTGAAGGTATTGTGAAGCTGCATGTTTTCAATAGTGACATTGGTGGCATACATTTTAAAATAGGTCCTCTGGTTTATTTTTTATTTGGACCTTTTAGCTGATAGTCATTCCAGTCAACTGAATGAACCTATGAATCATCCCCGAAAATTAATGCTTATTTTTAGCTTCCATATTTATAGAAAGGAATTTAAAAAATAGTCAGTTAGAAGAAGGTGTTTATTGAATAGTAAAAACTAGACATCCTCTATTGAAAGAGAAAAAAGGATATCTGAAAGATAGGCTTTCCTAGGACAATGAAAAATAACAAAAGCTACTGACATTTTAAAATATTTAGTGTTATTCATGTACTTATCTAGCCACATTCTTATTTAGTCTTTATCACAGAACAAATGGCAATAAAAAGTTTCAGTTTAAAATATTTTTTAAGAAGTTCTTAGAAAAGAACGCACTTGAATGACTCTTTATCACTTCAAATCTTACAAATTATAGTGATCCGAACTCTGTCTGCCTTATTTAATTCCAAATACAATTTGATAGGGCAATTTACAGATTTTGTGAGGAATGGGATGGCATTGGTCTAGGTGTAGGTCTAAGTCTATGCCTAGTTTTATATCCAGGCTTGTGTATAAGGAAAATCAGACTTTAAATATACGTAGATTCATTTGTTTACATAAATATATATATAAGCATATATGTATATATGTATATACATTTATTTATAGTCTGGTTTCCCATATATGGGAATCTTGACATTTAGTATTAAATTGTATGGAGTATTTCAATACAGACTGTAGTGTTCTTCATCCTATAAACATAGTATATAAAATATTTATTGGGAATGTTTGCATGCTGATGTTTACCTTACGTTTGTTTTTCTGCTTTGCATGTATGTGTAATTTAAATAATTAGGGTCCAGTCAAATTGCAGAAAATATTGTATTTATTGACTTGATTTGTCCACCCTGAGTCAGTATTTTAAAAAATAATAATTCTTGAGCTTCTTCTTTGTTATCATTATACAAATTTCATGTAATTAGTGAGTCAAAATAAGATATCTCTGTTTTAGCCTTTGAAAGGAGCCAGCTATCTAAAGCATTAATTAATTAACTTCATAGTGCAATATATTTAGGGTGAAATCAGTACCCATAATTAATTCTGTTCACAATATTTATAAAGAAAGTGTAGGAAATTGTAGATACCACAATAAAAGAATCTTTTTCTTTTAGCTTGCTATGGAAGAATGATGTTAAATATAGCTCCTCTGGTAATAGAATAAAATATGTAAGATACGTCTTCTGCTGCACCAAAATACATACCTTGCATTGTATTTTATATATTGCCAATATAACTTTCATCCTACGCCCTCTTTAAATTTCCATCCAGAATACGTTTCCTATCCAGGCGACTGTTGTTTACAGATACGTCGTTTCCTTTTCTTTCTACGGCTGATAATTTAGCAATTCTATTTTAGTGTATGTTCTCCCCTAAGTGCATAAAGCACTTCTGACTGTTTACCCTTAAAGCTCCAGAGAGTTAGGAAAACCTCTAGACTGCTTCTGTTTATTGTACACACATGCACTGTTAAGGGTTTATTTTCAACAGGAGGGAGACAAGCACAGAGATAAAGACCGATGGTGCATATCACTCTACCAGCACATCTTGCTGTACAGCACAGCATATGACCTATTTTACATGTATATATTTATATATTTACCTTTACATTGATTCTATTTTCTCATATGTACTAATTTGGCCCTTGGTAGTGATAGTTCACTTCATGTTTGTAGTTTCTGCTGCTAGTACAAAAGTCCTTGTTCGATTTTCTTCACTGTGTGCTAGCTGTAGCAGTCGAAATTACAGACTAATGGTGAGACAAGCAGCTTAAAATGTATGATAATCAATACTCAAAATCTGTTCCCTATGATGTGACATAAAAGAGTGAAATGAAAAGACAGAGATTTTCAGGGCTAGAGCACCAAAGCTCGTGCAATGCAGGTGGGTTTCAATTCAAGGACATTCAGTACTTTTTTTTGTTCTTTTTTGGCTTCATATTTAATTCAGTCTCTGCTACAATGTCCAGGGAGCAGAAATGTAAAGTTAGTCGATACAGTGAGTAGGAATGAAAGTATAAAAATTGCTTTTACAAATACAGGAAATGAGAAGGGGAAAAAAAATACAGCATGCAATATATACATAAAATATATATGCTATATGATATATATCTCTTTTACCTAGAGATTGCCAGCAAAATTTGTATTTTTGTTGGCAGTAGTGAATAATCTAAACACTATGTAAAGCCCCTCCTCGTAGCAGTGTATGTGTATGCACGAGCGTGAGAGCTAAAAATAGAAATCTTCAAACATAATTTTGTTGTAATAAATTAACCTAATGAGTGTTGAAAGTCTCAAAGCATAGTTTTTCACACAGTACTGAATACCAACTGAATAAGTTTACAACCCTTATTTCCAGTGACCAAGAACTTCTCTGATCTTTACCTTTCATCTTGAGTTTGTTCGTTTCAATCTTAGTTTAGGGAATAATTTTTTTTAAAGAAATACAGTTCATTTGAGTTTTATAAAAAAAGTCAATGTCAAAATAGAATTTCCCTGTTCTATATTTCATATATCTATAAATATATATATATATATAAAATGTTGTCAATGTAGATAGCAGAGAATTGTATATAGATGTATATGAATATTTTTTTAATGTCTTTTAAGATAATAGGGTATAGAACTACTACCTGAAAGACAGAAAGAGTTTCCCTTCTAGAGATAGCCTTTTTGTGGTATAATGCAATAGACTGTAATGTTTGGATTATTTTTATGTGAGAAAGGAAGGAGCAAATAGGGATCTTGCTTTGATAGAGTAATTGGAAAGAGAGGAGCAGAGAAAAGTACTGGTCCATTAATAGTGCAATTGGGAGCTTTTTATGGTAGCTAACACACAGCAGGGTGGTTTTTTTGTCTTTTGTTATAAAGCAACAAAATTGTTTACAAATATCCATACAAAGGGTAGTTAAGTTTACAACATAAAAGTTAGTTGGAAATCTGATTAGTTGTTTAGGTAAACCTTTAAAAGTGCCAGAAAGCTTTTACTCAGCGTTGTCATAAATTCCATGTAAGAGAAAAATTACTTCAGATATTGTAAGGGAAAATCCTAAAGAAAACACCAATTTCTCCTATTTCTGTAAGTCCACTTTTAAAGCTAGAGGCTGAGCTTGCCACAAATCTACTCTGAAGGATCAGGAAGACGAAAGTATTTTTAAAAACATATTGATTTAGTTTAGTTTAGATTGTGGAGTTTTACGTTTCTGGGTGGGTTTCTTTGAAGGAGGAGGAGGTTGTTTGGTTGTTTGGGGATTTTTTTTAGAGAGAAAGAGAGCGCAGCAGTTTCACTTGGCTGTTTTAAGCAGCAGCTGTTTGATGCTGTAGAAGCTCCGGAAAGCTAGATACAGAGAACTTTAGTGGAGGTGAACTAATGGGTGGAATGAGGTGTATAGCTATGTCCTTCATTTGTATGGCTCCCATTTCATTGAGCAATTGCCACACATATGTCATCTCTGCGGTTATGCATACCAATGCCATCTCATTCAAGTGAAGTAAAATCAAACACAACAAACTTAAATTTCTTCCTTAAATTCTTTTCAGTTTTGCCACTGTGTTACAATCCCAAGGTTGGGGTTATTTTACTCCTGCTTTTCATCATGGTAATTTTAATCTTTATTGTATACTATTAGTTTTCCTTGGAGATCATAGAATCACTGAATGGTTTGGGTCAGAAAGGACATTGAAATATCTACCATGAGCAGGAACGTCCATCACTAGATCAGTTTGCTCAAGGTCCTGTCCAACCTGACTTTGAAATCTTCCAGTGATGGGACATCCACAATTTATCTGGGAAATCTGTTCCAGTGTCTCACTACTCTCATATCAAAGAGTTTCTACCTCATATAAAATCTAAATCTGTTTTCTTTCAGTTTTGCAGCCCAGGACACAACTGGCTGTCTGGGCTGTGAGAACACGCTGCCGGCTCATGTCCAACTTTTCATCCACCAGTATCCCCAATCCTTCTCAACACGTCTTCTCTCAATCTGTCCATCCCCCAGTCTGTGTTGGTACTGGTGAATTCTCCAACCCAGGTGCAGGACCTTGCACTTGGAGTTGTTGAACTTATGATGCCCACTTGGCCCCCACCTCTCAAGCCTGTCACAGTCCCTCTGTCTGGCATCCCTTCCCTCCAGCAAGCCAGATGCACCACTCAGCTTGTTGTGATCTGAGGGTGCACTCAGTTCCACTGTCTATCTCATTAATGCAGATAATAAATAATGTTGGTCCCAATGTGGACCCTGGAGGGACACCTCTCGTTATTGGTTTCCACTTGGACATTGACTGCGACTCTTTGCATGTGACCATCCAGCCTGTACCTTATTGATCTGACAGTCCATCATCAAATCCATCAATCTCCAATTTACAACCAAGAATATTGCGGCCATGTCAATATTTGACCATATCAAAGGCCTGACAAAAGACTTTGTCTTGTCCACTGATGCAGTCACTGCATCGTAGAAAGCCACCAGATTAGTCAGACACAATCTGTCCTCAGTGAAGCCTTGTTGTCTGTGTCTAATCACCTCCCCATCTTCCATATGTTTTGATACATCTTCCAGGAAGATCTGTTCCATGATTTTACCAGGTACAAAGCTGAGGCTGACTCACCTCTATGAATTTTATGTTTAAAGCCTTTATGTTACATCCTTTCCTCAGCAATCACTTTATTTTGCTGTCCCTGTACCTAATTCTCTCTTGCTTTTGGTACTTTTTCAGGGCTTACACCAGACTTAGATTTTAAAGTCTTCAATGAAGGAATCACATATACAGAATGACACTTTTTCACACAACTGTATCATTAACAAGTATCGGTTCTGAGCAAATTATCCCAGTTTAATATCACTGTGACATAATATAATTTTAATTTAATTTAAGTCCTATTTATTCATATCTTTATAGAAATGTGAAAAACTGTTTACTCTCTTGGATTCCCATAGCACCTTTGGTGTTTCTTTTCTCATGTTTCTGCAGTACAATCACCCATTAATCAGCAAGTGATATAAGATTAGGAGGAATTTTTTTTCTAATTTAGAAAGAAGATGTTTGCTTAAATTCTCCCCATCTTTGGGTCAACACGTTTGTTCTGCTTTTCTGAAGACTTGTTTTGCATGTCTCTGTACGTGTATTTCATCCTTATATTTAAAGGTATACTGACAGTTTCTGTCTAACTGGAATTCCAGGCATTTTTAAAATACTAAATTCTTCAAATAAAATGAGAATTTAACCCATCTGCCCATTTTGTGAAAGAAAAATGATTAATAACTAAAGATCAATGTATAGTTAACTGAAGCCTAGAGATGATGAAAGGATTTATTTTATTTATTATTTTTCTTATCCCTGATACTTGGTTAGAGTTGTGAGTACGATTGTAAGACAGTAAATATTGGCCCAAATGTAACCTATTAAATGTAAATGACACACAAACCAACATTTTTAAAACAGAAAGTTTTCTTTGAATTGTATAACAGGAGGTATTAAAACTTATGTTCTAAAAGTGTAGGAAAGGAGTCTCATTTAATTATATTCTTTGAAAGGTATAAGGATACAGAGATCCTATCTGAAAACATCATCAGTTCAAATAGTGTGTCACAGTTTGTCATTCTTCCAAATTGTATGTATTGAGCAAATCCATTTTCACTTACTCGCACCAAAACAAAAAAGGGGAAAACTGATTATATGATCCATACTCATGTCTAATAAAATTGCAATATGCACTTTTTGACAAGCTTATATTTAATGCATACTGATGGAAGATTCTAGTTCTCTGTTCTCAGCAGGAAAAGTAGGCTTTTTGAGAAAACCTTTTTATTTTGTGACTGTCACACAACATAACAATTACAAATGAAATGGAGGTGACAAAAAAAGAAAAAAAAGCTTGCTGATTTTTATGAAGTGTTTGTATTTCCAGCAAGGCAGTCACTGCTCAGTTATTTGATTTGAAAAATTAATCCTTATAATTCCTTTTGAGTTCCCTAAGTACTGTTCACTCTTTTTAGTATGAGTTTTACAGAACAAAGCCTAAAAGATTTCTACAGCAGATTAGTTTACAGATGAAGCTCAATTCCACTGAGAATGATTCTCTAATGACCCCTTTATACTTCCATTGGGCTGTGTGAACGCTTTAATATGTGGAGAACAGAGTTAAATAAATCTATTGTCTCAACTAACAGGTTTATGCAAACCTTCTGAAATATTTTAATTATAGCTTCTTCTTTTTCTCCATAATTAAGAAACCAGATGTCAAGTAAGCCCATCACGTGTTGATCATAGCCTATCCATTAGTCTAAATAAATCCACTTATAATTAGAGTTTTTTCTCTTTCTCCTTTGTTTTGCAGAACAAGAAGAATGTGTTAACTGCACAGATGAATGCAGAGTGCTTGGTCATTCTGACAGGTGTTGGATGCCACAGTTCCCTGCAGCCAGTCAGGCTGAGAATGCAGATTATCGCACAAATCTCTTTGTACCCACAGTTGAAGCTAATGTTGAGACTGAGACATATGAGACTGTGAATCCCACTGGGAAAAAGACTTTTTGTACATTTGGGAAAGACAAGAGAGAGCACACTATTCTCATTGCCAATGTTAAACCTTACTTAAAAGCCAAACGTGCCCTGAGTCCTCTGCTTCAGGAGGTTCCCTCAGCATCGAGCAGCCCAACCAAGACATGCATCGAGCCTTGCACCTCAACAAAAGGACCACTGGATGGTTGTGAAGTGAAATCAGGAGCCTTGGCTGAACCAAGCAGCCAGTACTTGTCAACTGACAGTCAGTATCTATCGCCCAGTAAACAGTCAAAGGACGCTTCCTTCATTGCATCAGATCAGATGGCTAGGGCCTTTGCAGACATGCATTCCCGAGTGAGCCGAGACTCGAGTGACATGGACTCTGTTCTGGAGCAGTTAGACCGTTCAGCCCGGGACCTAGGCAGGGAGTCGGTGGATGCCGAGGAAGTTGTGAGAGAAATAGACAAGCTCTTGCAGGACTGTCGGGGAAGCGACCCTGTGGCCATCAGAAAGTGAGGGGGAAAATAAGGACGGGCTGGCAGTTGCATTCCTCTTCTGCTGATTGAAAGTAAATAAATAAATAAATTCCCTGGTTGTAACAGAATTACAGGAATGAAGGAAGACCAATGCTGCTTTAAGGCTTTTAGTGAACATCTGAAGTGCCCACAAGTATGTTCTTTTCACTGCTCTTTCTTTTTGACAGATAACACTGGTTTCATTTTGACCAAACTTTCATTAGGACAGAGTCAAGTACACCAAGAACAAAATGAAGGAAGGAAAGACAGTGCCATTTTGACAATCTGATAGGAAGGTGTGAGAAAGATGGAATGGAAATACGTCTGATACTTTAAGACTGTCCTCAATAGCTGATGCTGACTTTACTGTTTACGTATAAACCCCAAGAAAAACAGGGTTGAATAATGCTGATCTGTGGTGAATTTCCAGCAGCCACCACAGGCTTCTACTGAAAGTCCTATAAAGAGTTCTTGTAGTAGTCCAAGCGACGCCAAACATTAACATTCATTTGTGGTAAACATTTATGTACAAAGTTATCTGCCACAAATATGAAAAAAGAAAAAAAAAAAGAATAATAAAACAAAAAGAACCATTCCAGATCATTATTCAAGAAAACATATCCTCATCATTAATGAAACACTACATATCATATTAAGGTTAAATGTAAAATGATATAGTCCATCTTGTCCTGCACACACATAAGCTAATCCACTTGATAAAACAAACAAAAAAAGATTTTAATATCTATTTAGCATTTTAGTGTCCAACAAAGCTATAAATAGTTAGTGGTAAGTATTAAAAAAAGAAAAAGAAAAGGAAGTAAAATAAAGTTTGGGAAAAAAAGTTACCTTAAGGGTAATACAGAAAATAAATTAACATTATTAACACGTTTTTATTCATTTGTGGACACTAAAATAGCTCAGGAAAGTGAAAATGTCAGACATCCACAAAAATCACATGATCATTTAAATGTGCAAATGTAAGAAGATTCAGTGTGTTTACATCAAATGACATATTTTTATTGATTTATTGCAGATTCAGTGCATATGAGCCAAATTGTTGAGTGTATAAGAGCTATATTGTGTATTTTATTAAATTAATATATAGTTGTGTTGCAAAAATATTTGGGCTTATATTGTAAATGGCAAGTGTTGCCTCAGTAGCTGTCGAACTCTATGAGTTTTGTTTTTTCCTGCTTCCTTTTCCCCTTGGAATATGGGAAGCAGCGCCTCAGAGCAAAGTCTCTTGTTTAATGTATGGTCTACGAAGTACTGCAGTACATAATCTGTTCAAAATGTGTTTGAGTGAGCTGATGGAGCTAACTGAACAGCCTACAAATACATCCATCAGTCATGGTTATGTGCAAGTCCTTGTAGAAGCTTCTATTGCAAACCCATGTTGAATAACAAAAATTACACTCAAACCAACATCTGGAACCTCCTTGGGTTTTTTTCCCCAACACATGCAGCCAGCCTGTTCAATGTAGGATATTTGACTGACTTCTTCAGAGATGCCACCATTTTCAAAGTATTGTTATTAAGTTTATAGAGCTGAAAAATATGTCAATGCCAATGTGACATGAGCAGTATTTTATCTGATTCTTTAGAATGTGCAATTGCTTACTGCAGTTCTAGATAAATACCGCATATTCTAGGGAGTGTTTTTAGTCAGGTTTTCACTTGATCTGAATAATATTTGCAAAATAACTTAGAATAACTTGGGATATAGTTTCTACTTTTTATTATTGTTTTCCTAAGAGTGTTTTTATTGCATTTGAAAAATTCAAAATTACTTTCAGATGAAATTTAGAAAAGAACAAATGAACTTCCACAGTACAAGAAAATGCAGAAGATTAAGATATTTAGCTCAGGATTTGTCCCTTATATATTTCAGATACTCTGCTGGAAATACCACTAGGGCACATTGTTTAAAAAACATGCATTTGGTTTCTTAAATTTAATCTGTACTATAAAAACATTTATAAAAAGGGTTGGCAATCTGAAATACCACAAGCCATAGTTTTTATCAGTTCAAGAAAAAAAGTTGACCCAACAGCCTATTTTGGTTTTGGGATTGCATTTAAATGGTGATTTGAGCTAGTCAGTCCTTCAATTAATTGTCTTTGGGAGACACCAATTCTGACAGGTTGCTTTTAGCTCCTGTTAAAAAAAGTCTACAATTACATGCAGAAGGAAGGATCTTGTACATGTCTTATCAAACTACTCTCCATGTTTTGGACAATTTATGTATCTAAAATGTGGTGTTGTCTGTGTTATATAATTTTTTTTTTTTTTTTTTTTGCCAGGAGACCCAAGATTGGTTTTGCTTGATAGCTTGATAGCTTGAAATTCCATAGTGGAGAGGATTTCTTATTGTTTGATCAGTCTTTTCTACGTATTTCCGTGGTGCCCATCACTTCAGTGTCTGTGCACCAAGTCTTTAGCTCTGCCAGTGAGATCCATTATTCAGCAAAATCTAAGCCAGTATGTAAATGCAGTCAAGTGATGGAGATTTGTGTATTTTATAAATGATTTTAACACTGAGTAACCAATTGTACAATTCATTGTATGTTTCTGAAGACATAAAACCACAACATTTTGAGAAAGGGCTGTGCCAATGTAAGAGGAATTTACCTTAAGGCTCTCTGTCACTAGTGATTTACTAGCTTTAGCTGTTTAACACATTATCTGTATTTAGTAGAGATTATTTATTTACCACTGAGGTAATTCAGAATTCATGACTCACAGCTTTATAGAAGAGTTTAGGTAATCTTGCTTTTCTTTAATTTGTCTTTCAACTGCCTTGTTTTGTAGAACTCTGGCATACTGCTTCCCAGGATAAGAATATCCCAGGTTAAAAAATTCATTTCAAAATTTAGAATTGATATATAATGAACCAATAAATCAGCAGAACTTACACAATGTGGGTTTTGCTAGTTCAGTCAAAATTAACATGATTGTGTGTAAAGGATGTACTGCACACAAAAGAATTTAAAGTGTTTTTTCTCCATGGTATCTCTACTATCACTACTGGAGAAAGAGGCAGCAATGAAAGATAAAGTTTATGAGTTATTTCTCTCATTTTTATACCCATGCTTTATAAGACTGAAAGGAAATATCTGCCACAAGATTATAAAAGGAAAGTTGTAGTTAAGGAAGGCAAGTTAAGCAACTAATAAATTTGTACTGTACACTGTGAATAGCGAATAAGGCATTCTGTATCTTTTTTTAATTAACAAAAGCCAGCAACTGGGAGTTCCTTATACAATTGGCCAATCAAATCAGAACTCAAAATCAGACCTTTTTTTTTTCCTTTTTTTTTTAATTGGCTTATTTGTGAGGAAACAGATTCTCCTGGACTGTGATTTGCCACTTAAGAATAGAGGTTTCCCAATCCAAGTTACCCCAGAAGTCAAACTTTGTTCAAAGTGGAGCAAGATACACCATTCAAACAAACTTTTATGTTGCTTGCTGTCAAACAGGAGGGAAATTGCTGAGGTCAAGGAGGAGTCTGGAGCCTAGCATAACATACACCCACTCATTATTGTTTAATTGCTTTGTTTTGACATCAGGCAGCAATTATTATTGCATTAATTTAAATGGGAGTTTTGGCTATCAAGATTTGTTGACTTGAAGTGTAATTGAATGAAATCTGATTAAGGTTTTGACTTCTCTGGCCCAATTGTGATACAGGTTGGCATACTCATTTATCAGCCCCTGTCTCCCCATACGGCTCAAAGTTGCACCAATGACTGGTGAATGACACAAAAAAACCAAACAAAAGCAGCATACATTGTATGGATTTTCTCAACCGCTATTGTTTAATGGCTGTGTTTAATGTGACCTATCTGGAAAATGAGGACTACGAATAAAAAGCGATTACTAATAGTGGTGTTGCCTGCTTTTGCATTCATTAACACAGAAGAAATGTGTTAAACACTGCATACCACAGGGAGCCTGATGGTAATTACTTTGGAAAAGCAACTTGTGGCAATGCGGCTGTTACAGCTAGTTATCAGTTTGCCAAAAAAATGACAGTTCCTGCTTCATTTATTAGAAATGTGTAACCGTTTTCTCTCAACAGGAGAGTGGTGAAGAGTTTTCATCAAGCTGGGTAGGTTTATCTTTTAAGCAGCTGATGCACCGAATCCCTACAGGCTGTTATTTGCTCATAGAAACATGGAGCTGAATAAAGGATATTTTGGTTTAGTACACTGGTGTGAGTTCACCAAAAACATTATAAACGGGGTGGGCCTATACATTCTCAAAGACTGTCAGCCCAACAGGAGAGTAAACAAATGGAAAAGGACAACCTGAAGAATGAAAAATACTGTTTTTTGCTTTTTTTTTTTTATGTGTCTTTCTTAAGAGTGTGACTAATTTTATTCATGTTGCTGTAAACAATGTGACAAATTGCTGGGAAAAATATTGCTAAGTCCTGTGTCTGGTTTTTTGAGTTTTTATAATTTAACACTTTCATTAACTTCTTTTGTTTGGTTGGGTTTTTATGTCTTTGAGCATTATGATCAATCCCTCAGAATGTGTGGCCCTCTTTGTCTGTTCCTGTGTGATTGTAGCAATGACATACCAAATATTGTAAAGCCTGTACACTAGATTTTTTAGGGGTTTTGACTTTGTTTGTTTGTTTGTTTGTTTGTTTTTTAAAGTAATTAAGTATATAGGCATTGTTTTTGACAGCTAAATAGAATTTCAGTTTGTTCAGAATACTACAGGTGTTATGAAGTCGTGTGCTATTCCTGCAGACAGAATTACCTTTTACCCACTGCATTTTTTCCGCAAGTCTCCTTGTCAGAAACAAAACCAGCCTGCATCTAGTTAGCTGCTCATCCTAGGTGCTGAAACCCAGCAACGTTATCTCCCCTTTTTCCTGCTATGTATATTTTTCTACAGGCTGATTTCCAAAATCTAGCAAGCCACTGTCTGTGCAGATTCCTGACACAATGTACCTTATGCTGCTGATGACCTCACTGGACATGGGATGTTACTTTTACTGTCTTCAACTGTGTGTGATTCAGAGCTTGGCTGTATCCACAGTATATGCAGAGCAAGTCATAAACCATCCTGGCTTTTCTTTACCCAGAATACAGAGTCATTGATTTCTCATTTGGAAAGTGGCCAGTCTGTCAAACAGAGATTCTTAGATCTCCTTTAAGCCAACCACATATTACTGCTTCAGGGTGTTCACTCAAGGGATAAATACCCTATCCTTATCCTTTATTGAGTCTGAGACATGAATGCAGCTGAAAGCTGATTTCTTCAGTTAGTAATCTTTCCCTAAAAATGAAATTTCTCCAGTAGAAAGGACAACTGTCTGCTGTATGCATAGTTTGATTTGTGAAAGGTCACCTTAGCTTCAGTAGTGCATGAAGAAATGGATCAGGGAATTAATGATCCATCTAAGAATTTTGTGAGATGTATATTCCGTAATGCATATGTTATGATTCAGGGAAAAGAGCACAGCATCTTGGTTTATTTATTGTTGATGCATCCCGATAATGCCTGGCTCATAAAAATATTTAGTTCAAATTTTGGGGAAAAATTTTTCTCCGTCTGGGAGACAAAGTATTTTTAATATTTTTAAGAAGATTTTGTTTTCCTAAATACATACTACTCAAATGTTGAGCCCTTTGTTACTTTTTGAAAGTGGTGTTCTGACATGGTTCCCCCATTTAAGTTCATTAGGCTAGAGACAATACCTCTGATTTGGGCAAGACTCCAAAATGTCTGTAAAAATTCTGATATTTATTTTGGTAAGAGTTAATAGTACAGGACTATCTTGAAACATGGATGACTGGACAGCACATTCATATTTTGACCTACTAAGGAATGGAATAATGAAAATTCCATTTCTGAAAACATATTTTATTTGATACTTTGAACACTAACTCTATGGAAATTTTATTATAGTGCACCCACTGAACTGCTACCAGGGAACTAGGGGAACAGTTAGCCAATAACCCTCAATGTTTTCCAAGTTAAAAACAACACCGAAGTTACATCCAGAAATCAATTGATTGCTATTGTGGTACAGAAATGTTTGCAAGAAGAAATACTCCTTAAAAAATATTTACATTTTGTCATATGTGTACACTTTCCATCTTTTTAACGGCAGTCACACACAGAAGTCTTTTCAATGGTTTGGTTTGAGAGTGATATAAATGGATCACTAGGCTGGCATCAGCATTGAAATAAAAACACCATACTTGTCTGACCATCAGAAAGTGACACTTAGCTATATCTGTTGTTACTGTCTATAGGAAAATGTTCCATGGATATATTTTTTAAGACTTTTACAACAGGCATCAATTATGATGCTGCATGATGTAATGATTTCTACATGTGTTCCTATTAGTCACCACTCCTGTCTTTTTATATGTCAATTTAAAATTCTTTACATTGAAAATTTATTTAATGTAGAGAATTTAGAGTAGATTTTTTGTCTTCAAAGATATTTCACAATTCTTACCATATAATAAAAAATATTCATCATAATATTTTTAGATAAGACCTCAATTAATTTCTTAAAGTTCTTTGGTTTAAAATTTGATTCAAGCTGCTGAACTATATTAAAACAGGATTTTTATTTTCCTATTAAAATATTTATATTTTTATGAAAAAATTCTTCATTCACTATTGTAAGTTCAGTGGGGGATCTTATTAGGAATACTGCAATAAACTAGTCAGCTCAAAATAAGAATTTTTTCTTGATGACTAAACATACAGACATTTCATCTCAGTGAAAGTTATTTCTTTCTGGATTTTTTGTACTGAAATTATGAGGAAAAGTAATCTGATATATGTATTCTGGATAACTAATATATTTAATGTCCTCTAATTATCAGGCAGTTTAAAGTAGTGATATTTTATTATGAGTATATGTTTAGGGACTGTCTTAGACCAGATGAGAAATTGTATTTACTCTGAATACTCTTTGAGTGTCTATGCTTGAAGATGTATTGGCAATAGGAATGATTCTGTATTCCCTTGTGCCTCATTTTAAATTGAGAACAAAATTAATATAAGCACTGCTATATCATTTAATAAGGATTTGTATAATACCATGTGAATATAGTAAATGCAGCAGAGAAGAATTTTATTTTAACAACATTACAGTACCATTGTATTATAAGAGATTTAGAACAGAGATTAGCAACTCTTAATAAGCCTTTATCTTTGACCACAAGGTAAGCTTCTTAAAAGCACTGTGGCTTTGCCTCAGTTTAAGGGCTGTAATACTAGTGGAGAGCACCAGAATAAGGGTCCTGTTCAGACTCTAGGTTTCTTTTGTGCTGTCTTCTTCTGGAATAGACTCCAGAGGTTAGTAATTATGCTTCCAAAATAATTTTTGCACCTCCATCGGCCACTGTAGGTGAACCAAGCTCTCTGGTATATACCAGCTCACTGCCACTCAGCACTCCAATGAGTGCTAAGCCCTACCTTACAAGAGTCTGTTTAGGTGACTCGTTTAGGTAACCAATATGGACAGAAGGTGGATTTTGTTAGTACATCTTTTTGGACACGCCAAAGTGAGGCACAGAAATCCTTTGAAAGGAAAAGAACACACACTTTTTGAAAAAGTAACAGTTTTTAAAAAGCAGTCTCCAGAACTAGCCCCTCCCCCCACCCCAAAAGAAAAAAACCCCAAACACAGGAAAATAGCAAGTATAGCCTTTCTTGTAGACACTTTTCCCTCCACAAAGCAGTTGAGTAACACTGTTGATGAGTATAAATCCACCACCTTTCTTTTCTAAATACACCTATTCCAATGGACTAAAACAGTAGAGGGTAATGGAAGTTTAGGTAAAGCCTTTATAAGGATAGCAAACACTGTCAGTCCTTTAATTTCCAAATGAACCACCTTTGTTAAAAGATTCCTACTTCTGCACTTATTAATAACCTTCTGTGCACTGCTAAATCGTAAAACCATTGCAGCTACAGTGTTAATGTGGCTGGCAGTAGAAATCAAGATAGAGAAGGAAAAGGAATACTATGCTTTAGGCAGACTTCCAGTTCCTATTACATCTTATCCCTTTAGCAGAGGTGAAATGTCAGGGGCCCATCATATTATGGCAACAGTAGGAGAAGTACAAACAACTGGGGGACGTCTGAATCAAGCACTCTTGTTCAAAAAGCTTTCATGGAGATTTGCCAAGTTTACTGTGGGATCAGGAATGTAAACCTGAGACAGCTCTGCTGATAACCAGTAATTCCTGTAGTCTAAGGTGATGTTCACATCACCTCCTGCCTGGAAAAATTTCAAGCTTCTATGGGCAATAACAACACTCAACTGCAAGGAGCCACCAGGTGCAGCTGCCAAATCTTGAATCCCATAGCTTCTTGTAAGTGGATGCCAGCTCCCCTCATTCACTTTATTTC
Source organism: Falcunculus frontatus (assembly GCA_013398115.1). NCBI lineage: Eukaryota > Metazoa > Chordata > Aves > Passeriformes > Falcunculus > Falcunculus frontatus. The sequence goes on along the minus strand of VZRV01023440.1, from coordinate 1,840,039 downwards.
CTTCATCCTGAGTGTTTATAAGGCATACTAGCAAATGCTAGTTGACACTTCCAAGCCTTGAAGGGTGGTCTGGAGAAAGACCAATCCTGGTCCAATGCCTGTGTTTGTTAGCACAGAATGCGGTCTCGCAGCCAGATAAAAATCAGAACTCTATTTGAAGAACCACCTGTTTGCTCAGTTTGGGAATTTCTTTAGTTATTATTTTTCTTGTATTTTATAAATAATCCAGAAAATCTTCAGCATCAGTGAAGCTAAAAGCATGCTCATTTTTAACAGCAGCATAAATATTAATCACAATCACCAGAAAAGACTGAGGATTTTATTTGGCATAACATGTACAACCATGCAACAATTATGTAAAAATGGAAGTTATTATGAGCTGTAATTAATATACTGTGTTACCAGCTGACTCAAAGCACTTTGCTCAGCATCCTTGGTTTTAAAGACTGCATCTGAGTGGTGGTAAAATGTATACTAAATTCAGTAAAGCACATCAGCAGCCCTAGGCTTTCTCCTCTAGTGGTGACTGGCACTGAATTTTATTTCTGCTGGAATCTTGCTATTAACAAAAAAAAAGCAGTATAATTGCTGATTTACCACCACTGCTTAATCTAATTCTGTTCTTAGTGGTCCATTAGCATAAGAGAATTTGCATTTTATTTCACAGAAAATGTTATGACTCCACCTGCCTTAGTTCAGAAAATGTATCAGAAACAGGAAAAAATGGTACAAGCAAAGAAATGACAAATCACTTACATTTACTAAAACAACTTAAATATAAAAGGGGAAGGGTACCTGTAGAGTGTACCACCTTTACAAGTGAACGAAAAGTGTACCAACCCCCCTCACATCCTTCAGTTTCATCACTCAGTTTCCATTATATTGGGTTTCCACAACTCAGAAGTAATTTTCAAATGTGCTTCTATCACATGCCACTATCCTTGTAAAATTTTATTCATTGTGAAGACTGTGACAGAAAACGTGCAAAGACATATGCAGGGATATAGTGCTTTATCAAACTATAACATTGCTAAACGTAACTCTCTTCCTATTGACTTGGACTTAATCCAGACACTAGAGATCATAGACAAATTAGAAATTATCACACCCTGCCCAGAGTGAGGTGATCAAAATAATAACAAATTAAGAATATTTTTGATTGACAGTTTATATGGATTTCATTATATTTTTGCACTTCCTTCGAGGCTCAGATCCTAAGGGTGACAGCTGTCATTTTAAAGGTGACTCATTACATTCCTTTACAGAGTCCCCTAACAGATGGAAAGGTCCTTGTTTCCCAGGGAACACTGACAGGTTACGATTTCCACAGCTTTTAATCATTTTAGCAAAACTTATACACATCTGTCAATTACTCTATTCACTGATGTTAATAATACAGCAATCTGAGAACGACAAAGAAAACTCTTCTTTTCTTGAAAACACAACTTTTCCAGGACTGGAAACAGAGAACAAAAACACTTTTGAAGAGCTCTTTTCCCCCAGACGAATACGTGTAAATGCCAGCGGATTTGGTCTGGCCGAGATGGAGTTCATTTTCCCCACAGCAGCCCTCCCAGTGCTGTGCTTTACGTTGGTGGCTGGAAAGGTGCTGGTGACACACCAGTGTTTGGCTCCTGCTGAGCAGGGCTGGCACAGCCTCAGGGCTGTCTCTCCAACATTCCACCCTCACTCCCACCCCCAACAGTACCCTGGGGATGGGAAAGACCTTGGCACAGGACATAGCCAGGACAGATGACCAAAGGGGTAGTCTATATGATATCTTCTCAGACATAAAAGCTAAGAGAAAGCAGGAGGCGGGAGGGATTCATTATTTATGACATTTGTCTTCTGGAATAACTGCCGCATGTACTGAAGTCCTACTTCCCAGAAAAGGACTGGACATCACCTGCTGATGGGAAGTAGAAAATAAATCTTTTGTTTTCCTTTGCTTCTGCACATGGTCTTGCTTTTGCTGTATTAAACTGTCCTTATCTTTTCCCATGAGGGTTTTTGCATCTTATTTTCTCCCTCTCCTGAGCTCCTGAGGAGGAGACTGTTAGAGCAGTTCAGTGGACACCTGGAGTCCAGCCAAGGTCAACCCATCACAACCAACATTTATAACAAGAGTAAAATTTTATTTTCATAATACATGTCCACAGAGCTTTTCTTCTCCTCTTCTGAGCTACAGTGAAGCTATAAATCATTAAAACATACAACCGATAAAACATGACAAGCTGGCATCACACAAATAATTAAAACGAAGTCACTGTGCAGAACTGATAATTTTGGTCAGGTAGAGTAAGGGCTCTCACTGTGGTGCTTTTTCTGGTCCTGATAGCAAGCACTTGAAGCTCCCAAGGCTGCGGAATAGAGGCAGCAGATGTGTTGGTACCAGTAGACGTGGTAGCGTTATCTCATGACTTATACACAGCTCATTCATTTTATAGAATTGAGGCTGCAGGCCCCTTATGTAAATCAGGTATGTTTTTGCAGTGATATTACAGAGTATCCACAGAGCAGTTACATAGCCTTTACATAGCAGTGGCAGTGGGATGTTTTGGAGTGGTTTTTTTGAGATCTATATAATGTTCAATATGAGCAGAGAACTGAGCATCTAAATAATTTTTTTTATAAAAAATAGAAAGTATTTTCTGAAAAAAAAAATTATAACATCTTATATATATATTTTTTTTTAATTAGAGGAATTTTATTCTGATACCTACTACAAAAAGTAAAAATAGCCCTAATGTTTTGCAATGTAACAACAACTTAACTGTACCTTAGTAACAGAACCCTTTCAGGTTTCAAACTGTATTTTTAAGATGTCTCAATGGAATATTTTTGCATCATGAGGCAGTTCTTACTACTATTTAATATCATTACAATAGCATTTGAAGACCCTAGAGAAGGAGTCACAGCTTCTTTTTAAGCACTACTGATAAGCAATGAAATGTTTCATGTTGAAAAGATATTACGAAACCAAAGCAAAACAAAACAATATTTCAGACAGAGAAAATCTTACTATCTCCAGGCCAGTCACAACTGGAGTAATATGACAGAATTTATAGGTTATGGTGTACACAGGCAATGTGTACTGGAGACAAGAATTTAACTTGAATTTCCCTATAATTCTAATCCAGATCTTGAACTATTGCAACCACCTTTTTATCTTCTTCAGGAAGATCAGATAGGTTACAGATCAGAAAGGCAGCGCCTAGAATTTAACTATGTTCCACAACAGTTTAACCCCAGCCTTTAGCCTCTTCTCTGTATACACTGTATAAACTCCGCCATTCTTCTAGCAACAAAATTGTCAGAAAGGGTGTTTCCCACCATTTTCTTAGGGGCCTTAGACTCTTAGGGTCCTTGACATCTCTGTATATATTCTTTTGAAAAAAGTATGGACTATTCAAATGCTCTTCTGTAAAGTAAAATAAGTGGCAGCTGGCACCACACAGTTTTGTTATAATGAAAACATGAGGTGGTTGCCATTACACAGTCCTGCACTAATGAGAACAGTAGGAGTCTAGCATTACAATGGTCTAATGAAAACAGGAAATGGCTGGCATTAGATTGGTATAATGAAAACAGGAGGTGGCTGGCATTATGCTTATACAATAAATAAATTAAGATTTCTGGCCCTACCAATCTCATCTACATTATATATGATTGCAGTGTGCATGAGAGAAGCTTATGCAAAATCAGGGACAGTGACAGTAAAGAGCATTCTTTGTTACATCACCTCAGAAGCAGAGTGGTGTCATTTTCCTTTCAATATTTCTTTTTTGATGATTATATGTGAGCAAAACAGGGACATAGTTTTTAAAACTGACACATAACCTATACAGACTCTTTTAAAAAAAAAATAGCTAAAAGTAGCTTGTTTTCTGGTACTTGTCATGCTCTAATGTGAAAGGTTAAAAATAGCTTATCCAAAAGTAAAATTTGATATGACTGGACTTTTTTTAATGAGTCTCACACTTAGCCCTCCCAATCTGGGCTAAGTATGCAATTGATAGTACTTTGGGGGGTTTCATGTAATACAGAGAATGAGATCAATACTTGCTGAGAAAAAAAGAAAAAAAAGGAAGAAAAAATTTAAGCACAAAATCAATCATTTACCTAATGGGTTTTCTTCTAAGAACAGAAGGGTCAGATGGTGTTCTTCCTTGTTTTTCAAACTAACCTCTCCAGTTGTGTCTTTTTAATTACTATTACACAAGAGGTCTTGGACAACGAATAGACCACCATCTTCCTTTTTATTGCAACTTTTAGAGCCATTTGAAACTGATTGATTCTCACTCTCCTTAATCTGGCTGAATTCACCACGAAGTTCACCCAGTTCAAGGCCAGTACATTAAGGCACTGCATCAATCCCCTCATATGGTACCTTTCAGCCACTCAGTCTCCCATTTCTCATGTTCAAGCTCAACTGCATTGTTTCTGGACATTTTCCACTGAAACCAAGAGATGAAATGAAGCAAGAAAATGTTTGGAGTATGATTTTCAAAGCAGCAATTAGTGTGCTGGAATGTTCCAGCATAAAACACTGTGCTTCCTGCAGCCTGTTATTCTGCTGATAGCTCCGGTTTCCACACTCAGATTTCAGTGAAAATATTCCAGTCAGGTAGCTCGGAGTGAAACAGCAGTGTGATGCAAATAAGGAACAGATAATCAAATCAAACTTTCTAATCGAGTTTTGCTATGCTGACTCTCTTATTTCTCTCTAGCCTGCAGTTTGCATGTTTTACAACACTGCAGAATTAGCTTAAAGAGTAAATACTTGTGAGTTTATCGAATCCTGTCATGTCTCACATATACCGAAGAACAAATGAAGGAAAATAATTTTCCTGTGCTGCTTCTATTATTACTTTAATTTCTTTGCATCTTTGGTGTGGTTCTGATTGAATCCTTTCGAAGGAGGGAAATAGAAGATGAAGAAGCCAGAGGGGTAAAACAGGGTGAGTGCTGTTAATAAATTTTTGCTTCCATTTTCTTTTGTTTTTATTTCTTCATCAAACAACTGAAGGAAGAAAAAAACAACAAAATACTCACACCTTATGGACCAGATTTTAAACTAAAACGTATGGCACTGGAAGTAGCATATGCCTTAGAAAATCTGCTGTTATGCGCTTTGTGTGCAAGCCACAGACGTGGCTTAATGGAGATAGGAGGAGACACGTGCCGTGCATCTGAGATTAGTGTCTGGACCTCAGCCATCAATGCTGGCATCCCAGGAACTGACTCGCTCCTCTGCCAAACTTCTGCTGGGATTTGGGTTCACTGAATCCGACTCATAGTCTTTAATCCCCCCAAGCAGTATCTCTTTGAATTGTGGAGCTTGCAAAACATCCAGGTGGTGGTCCAGCCATGACAGTGTCTGCATAAGCTCAAGAAACAGCCTGCTCTCTTTAAGAGTTCTACTGTTCAGAAAGTTTCTAGCCCTCTCCCATGCAAGTCTGAACGTCAGAGCTCCTTTTTCTTTGGTTCATTATACTGAGTAGACAATAGTAATATTGCCCTTGCATAAGCCTTACAATCTCTTTGAAATATTAGAGATCTTACAAATGTTGTACACTATAAATCTACTTGATGGGTCTCATCATTCTGTAAGCAATATTTTTCATTAGCTTTGCAATAAAATGGCATTTTGCCCTATTTTCAAACTAACAAATTTTGTCAGGGTTGGCATCTATATTACATTACCAAATATATCAGTCAATACCACCTGGTGTAATTGAGTCTCGTTATATGATTCAGATAGTTGCTTAAACTATGGATTTTTCAAAGTCAAATTTTCTGGCAAGAAGAATATTGTTTTAATAGAATTTTAGATAAATAGGTAGTATATCACTGTAACTACTAGTCTTGATTTAAGATAATTAATTGACCTCTCTGCCTATAATATTCAAGATCATTTATAATTTTGTTGCACACAAAAATCTGTATCAAAGCCATTTGATTATGCTTCATTTCTCTCTCAAGCTGCATACCAAAACTAGCACCTGACACTCACAATAGAACATGAATGAGTGTGACAGTAATATCCCTATAGGAGCCAAGGTTTTTAAGTTGTTTTAAACAACATTAGGAAATATGCTCTCTTCTGGCTTTCTAATTAAGTAAGGAAACTGGCATCATGAAAAAGGTGCCTATCTTTTAATGGAATGTGAAAATTAAAATTTAAAACCTAGCAACACGCATGCACACAAGGAGAAGAAGCACATGAAGGTAAAAGATTTAAAACTGAGTTGCACAGATTCAGCTAAACTACATTCTGAGCCAAACTTTCTTCATAGGTGTATTCACTTATACCAAAGGACAAATTCTATGCTACTACATGGAATCAAAAGCTTTTTATTCTTATCTGCACATCTGTAATCACATTTGCATCCATTAAATTACAAATATTGAAATGTCCTCTAGACATTATTTATTTTCTGGGTATGTTTTTTTGCTTATATTTGCAGATTGAAGAAATATTTTTAAAATCTAGATAAATATTTTAAATGCCCTTATTGTAACACAATAAAAGATCGGGATTATAATCAGCATTTCAGCATAACAGAACTATTTGTTTTTGTCCACTAAAATTACTAATCAAAATTCTTTTGTAATTTTTTTCTCACACATTATATTTTTATTGCTTACTTTAAGGCAACTATTTAACTATAATTTATTTGATGACAAACACTGAGATTTTGTAAAGTATATATGATCATGAGAGATTTACAGCTTAGCTACAGTGTGAATTTTTAGTGTAGTTAAAAAATATTTTACTACAGGATATAGTTGTTCCAGATCCAATCAACTAAGTGGAGCTCACCCTAACCAATTCTTGGGGCATCTCCAAGGAAAACAGAGAGCTCTACTAAGTAAACTAGATTGTTTATGAGGTGATACTGTCCCTTTTGTCTATGTCAACATTAAACTAATCAATATTAGTCAAAACTATTTCACCTGATAAGTTCCCTGCCTTTTCACACCCTTATAGTGGAAGCCCTCATTGTCCCCTTCCTATACTAAGAAAAATTGAAAATTATGTTCTAAGTTTATATGGACTCTTTCCAAATGTTCTGTTAGCTGTGGTATTCCGCAGCCTTGAGCATCTATTATGTGGCTGCCAGAAGTAGAAGAAACTGTAACTGCTGCTCCAAGTGGGTTCATCCAAAGCCACATTCCTACTGCCATGCTGGTTTGAGAAAGAATGGAGAGCTTGTCTTGCCTTGAGCTGCTTCTTTTTGAATTGGAAGCAAAACAACATATCATTTATTATTAATGGCTCAAAGGTAGTTTTTGTACATAAAATGTATTTACTTCTGTGGATTTTTGGACCAGATTTCAATTTGAATTATTATACTAGCCAAAGAAAGATTTCCTATCTTCAGGAGTAAGTTGAAGCTCTTCAGGAAAATTACTGTTTCTGTTCATGCAAGTAGTTTCATTATAACTAATATTTGTACAGTTACCATGTGAATGAAAATTATTTAGAGAATATTAGAAAGCAAACACACAAAAAAGCTGTAATGCACACACTGACCTGTGTGAGATGTAATTGGTAGGTTAAAAAACTTCCTTGTATTTGCCCATGAAATGTATCTCTTGGAACTCTGGTAATAGAGAATAACAGTAGTTTATAACCATGTGAAATTTTGTCTCTCATTAACCATGTATTCTTATTACATGCAATGTAATTATACTAGCCAGGGAAAGACTTCATATCCTCAGGGAAAAGTTAAAGCTCTCCAGGAACGGTGTAATTATACTTCTAGCATATCTCCTAATGCAAGTGTTGGCTGGAATGACCAGGGATAGTGCTCTACTCATAAATAGGAAAGACCTGCTGGCAGTCTCAGATGTGGCTTGAATTGCAGTATCTCCAAAATGATTAAGTTAAGGACCTGGAGGTGAAATGGGAAGGCAAATTTTGGATTCTGAACTTTACAATTGCATATTTCTTCTAATACAGGATGTTGCTTGGGAACTCTTTGGGTAGCTGCCATGAAGGAGAAGGATGTCAAGGAAAGCTAGGTGGTTTTTTAAGAGAGCCTAAAGACAGCTCAGGAGTTAATCATAGAATCAAAGAAACTTTGGCTGGTCTCAGTCCCTGGGAAGACCAAGAAACACATTCCAAGAAACTTTTGGAATTCACATCCACATCTAAGTAAGTGAAAGACAAGAACAGTAATCAGGAATACTCAACACACATTTTTCAAGAGTAAAGTGTGAATAAAAAAATCTTTTATCAATATGCAATTTAATGAGTGGGTATACAACAAGACAAAACGGTGTATGAAATTTTCCTTGACTTTAGTGAGGTTTTTGTCATTCTCCACAGCTGACGAAGCATGTGCTAAGAAAAAAGGTAGGTTTGTTTTGAGGGTTGAATATGAACTGAACTCAGCCACAGCAATGACCAGTGGACAAACGTCTTTCTGGACATCAGAGAAAAGTTCAGGACCACAGAATTTCATGGTCGGACCTGTAATGTTCAACATTTTCAGTGACCTTGATAACAGCACAAACTGCACTTAGAACATTTGCTAACGAAATAAACATTTGCAGATGAAATAAATTAGAAAGAATTACTGTGACCATGATAAATGTCATAAGTCTACCCACAGAGATTGCAATAAACTTTAGCACTAGAGCAAAGGAAAGCTCTTGAGGTTCCATAAAAACAAGTGAAATGGTCTGAACCAAGGGAGAAATGATACCACACGTTAACAGAGGTTAGGAAGGGACTAGGTGAGTTAAAGCCCTGCTGAAGAGAGCTTGAGGGTTATGGTGTATCTGAGGTTGGAGACAATTCCACAGTGCTCTTACTTTCTGAATAAGACAAACTACGTACTGAGTATGCAACCGTTATACACTACATATACTGGTAAGAAACACTGGCTACAAGATCAAGAGAAGTTGTTATTCCCTTCTACTCAGCGCCAGTGCATTTGCATATAAAATACTACATCCAGTTTAGGACTACTCAGTTTAAGAGCGATAAAAAGAAATTGTAGATAATCTAATGGGGGGGTGAGCTATAGCCCATGGGAAGAATTCCCATTAGAGAAGTTTGTGGAGGACTGTCTCCCATGAGAAGAATCCCACGCTTGAGCAGGGGGAAGGATTCTTCTCCCTGAGGACAAAGCAGCAGCAGAAACAGCACATGATGAACTGACTGCAACCCCCACTGCCCATCTCAGGGGCACCCACTGAGGGGAACGGAGGGGAAGGAGATAGAGAGTCAGGAATAAAGCTAAGCCTGGGAAGGTGCTTTTAAGTCCTGTTTTACTTCTCATTATCCTACACTGATTTTGATTGGTAATAAATTCAATTAATTTCTCAGAGTCAGGTCTGTTTTGACCCTGATGGTAACTGTGAGTGATCTCTCCCTGTCCTTACCTCAACACAGGAGCCTTTCAATGTTTCCTCTCCCCTGTCCAGTTGAGGAGAGGAGTGGTAGAGCAGCTTTCTTGGACAACTGCCATTTAGCCAGATCAAGCCACCACAACTGGGCACAACAGCATTTAAGTCTCATTGTCAATAAGGAAAGAGAGAGAATAATTGATAGCAGAAACCTCCCAATCTTTCCAATTCCTCACCAAAATCAAATTCAGACAAATATTAGACAAAGATTTATTCTAAACCTGAAATGACTAAACAAATTATTTCTGTTTTACATTCAGTCATCACTTTCAAGGATTTATTCATTAGACCAAGTATATGCTTAGCATGTCTGAATTTAATTTTTTCTTCACTTAGTTGTATTTTTCAGGACATCAAAGGTGACTTTGTTAAGTCAGAACTCTGAGCATACACTGTGGTTTCTCCTAATAGGTTTCACTGAATGCAGTTAACGTCTAGAAACATGTGGATTTAATTAAATACACATGACTCTCCAGAACTATCTCAGATGTCCTGTACCATCATCTCATGGTTACCTTTTTTTCTGCCAGTTTTTTCCCACAGCATGATGTCCATCAGTTTTTTAAGACAATAGGAAGAATGATGGGAAGTTAGAGGGAGAGACAATACCAGATTCCCTTTCCCAAAAACATGTTGTGGTGATATTTCTGCCTGATATTTTGTTTCAATAGCTTCAGAATTCAGCCAACTTAATAATTTACCAAACCATGTCAGCTGCAAAGAGAAAAAACAAGATATGTGGGAGGCCTTGGATTTTTATCTTTACAGGACAAAACCTTTCAAAAATTTTTCTAAAGCCGTTTGTCTTCTTTGCTGAGAGAATAAAAGGGAAGCAATTTCCACTCAGAATATCTCAAAGTGGATCTCTGTGTCTATTATGCTTTCTCAAGGTTTATCTAAGTCACCTGATAATATATGACCACACTCAACAAGGACCTCTGCATCTTAGAAATGCAATTTGCATTCAGTGTAGCAAAGTTCCTTACACATTTTTTAAAAATTTTGTTCTAATGCATGTGCTTTCTCTAGATGCTTCCTGTATAATGGCTGTCAATAATTATTACTATCTGCTTCTTAGCCCACTCAGCTGGAGCCACCTACAGCAGCATAGTTAGAGAGAAGAACCATCAGAAGACAAAAAAAAAACACTCCAAAAAGTTTCTATAACAACAAGAGCTTTTATAAACAGGATATATCCTTTTCATTCTTAATGCTCCATGGGCAATAAAAAAGGAACCGGAGGCTCTTCATGGCCTCCAGGGTCTGGAAGGAGGACGAAGGGTGGTGGCAGTATTTTGTCCCTCTCACTCTCAGACTGACCTGAACCCCCATGTGCCCAAAGGGCCCTTGAGGAAGACAAGCTGCTGTGGGCAGTGCTGCCCGAGGCACTGGATTTGGCCAAACCCATGGGAAGTAGATGAAGGGGCAAGGGTGGGAAAGTAAAAATGAGTCCCTGCCACGTCCCAGGTCTCCTGCATTATCTCCTGGCATGAGAGATCACATCCTTCCCATCTTGGTTTCTACACAAATAGACAGGTAAGATGCACCTTTGATCCCTTGGGGCTTTGCTGGCCAGCATCATCTGGTTCCAGGCATAGTGGAATACCAGCAAAACTAACACAAAGGAGCCACAATTAATTTAGCATGTGATTAGGCTGATATCTTTATTATGGCAGGAGGAGATCAAGTAGATTTTACAAATGGAATGATAACTGAATTTTTCAAGACCAAGCGATGGCATTTCCAGCTAGAGGATACTCCAAAAATTGTGTCTTGCTAATGTGTCCTGTTAGAGCCAAATGCAAACTTTTTCAGCTCCTTGAATTGCATTGAATAAGGACAGAACTGTGAAAAATAGTGAAACTTCAAACACAGACAGTTGTTCTATGGTGTTGTTTCTACCAGCTCTATCACACATGCATACGTTGACAAATTAAGCAACAGCTGCTTTATTTGCAATATTCAATGTTAAGATATTGATGCTGTGCCTTGCTGAGGGAATTTTTCTTGTAAGGAAGCTGCAGCTAAATGCAGCACTTCATCCTGCCTGAACCCTAAAGGAAATGAAGCAGCTATCCACGCTGCCTTTTAAATTACCAATTTGGAATAAATTTTACCCTGCTTTTACCTTACTTTTTTTGTTTGTTTGTTTGAAAAAAGTCTAGGTGAGGTGTCTCTAAAAAAATCACTGGGTTTCCCCAGCAGGAATGCACTCATAGCAACTTCTATATGAAACTGTGCATTCTTCCAACTTGGCAATATTCCTAACAAGGATGTATGAAGAGTCATGAAGTGCCTTGTTCTCACCTTGATGAGCACTTAAAATGTAATTTATTGTTGCTCTCAATTATTGTAGATTCCACAAGTGTTTACTATTTTTGGAATCCTGGAACCTCACAGCCACATGATGATGGATGAATGTAATGATCTGATCTATTTCAACAGGAATATGGCGGCAAGGCAAAATAAGGTATTTAGGCTAATCTGCATGACTACTTGAAACTTTGAAACTTTAATGAACTATCCAAAAGATGTGCTAACATTACAGTGAAAAAGATACTCCAGAATGAGAACATTTTTGTCCCCTGGGAACAAGCAATTTCTTTAAAAAAGAAGAGAAAGAGCGAAGGATATTTGTTATTCGTATTAATTAGGTACAAGGTCCTCTTTAGGCATGCAATTACATTCCCATCTAGCACTCAAAGAAGGGGATCAAGTGCTTAGGAATTTGATAACTGCTGTCTATCTTACTCACTACATCAAATGTCTTTCTTCTGTAGACAAAAACTGTGAAAAACCTTCAGCAACTTTTTATCAAACTTTTAGATGTTTTATCAATTTTTTCCTTCCCCTTCTTCCATCCTCCTGCGGTTTGCCTTTTTCCTTTTAGCCAAAAAAAGGAAGCAGCTGCTATGAAATAGTGTTCACTTCTTCCTTTCTTTAGTCCCTTTCCTGCATATTAAATTATTTCCAGGCTAGTACTAGATCTAGAATGTGGCTAAAAATGCATATCAGAGGTTTTTGCTGGGTAATATTTGAATCTGATGCAAATAAATCCTTTGTATGGAACATTATGGGCCCTAACATGCCACATGGGCACTTACTTCCTTTAACATTGTGCTACAGGTAGAAAAGGACTGTGAACAAAATAAATTTATTACTCAACAACACAGGGTGCATTTTCATTTTGTATAAAGTTTTCAGAGCCTATCCTGCCTTCAAATGAAGAACAATTTTTCAGCATTGGCTTTACCAGAAACAGACTGCCTTTTGGCCTTTCCTTTCAGACTTCTGACACAAGCCTTAGAGACATATATGATGTTTTCACCTTATTTCAGGAAGGAATCTTTATTTCTGGCAGATGGCATTGTAGATTGCAGGAATGTGGTCTTTTAAAATAATTTTGGAAAGATGGATTAGCTTCTGGAAATTTTCTGTGCAGAAATGTAAATGGCAGAGATTTCCCTAAATAAACAACTTCTAGTCTTGCAAAATAATCAGTCACTTTTAAAAATTTTTGTTCATAATGTGCATTCAGTGGGAAAAATCAGTGAACATTAGGTAGACTTCATTGAAATTATAATTTAAAATAATAATGACATGATTATTCAAACATACCAATCAATGTTCCTTAAAAACAAAAAAAATAATAATAAAAAGAAACTATACTCAACTCCAACAAAAGAGTTTAACTCATTTACTTAGATAAAGAACATTTTTCCTTTCTACTAAATAGGATCAGAAATAAAAAAATCTGGTCATTTGGTTATGCTATTTATTGACTTGATAGAAAGACTATATGCAGAAGGTCAAACTAGATGCTTTACAATAATGCTTTACAGCCTCAGCACTGATGAATCTATGATACCCTCATACCTTGGAACATGCTGCTATTTCCAAATTGTAACAGGCAAGAGGAAAACTCTTTAATGAGCAGCTTATTCAGTAACTTTTCACTCTAGGGAACATCTGCTAATTCCACTGAAATATTTGGCACTGGACATGTCAGAATAGAACATCATGTTGAACAGACTTCTGCTCTGATCCAGAAAGTCAGTAGGTTTACAGATTCATATAATCAGAAAAGCTTCTTGACACTATTTTTTTTTTAAACAAAGATTCTGGATGGGCTAATTTACTCTGTTCATAAATATTTGACTACTATATTTGCTTATGCAACACAAATACATCATTATTTAAACTAATCCTCAGGGATCATTTCTTTTGCAGTTGCTATGCTTTTTATAGTACCCTGCTCTTTGTATAATTTAGGTTTTGAACGTCTGTTATCACCAGCAATTTAAGCCTGTACAAGGAGTACATAAACACACAGATGTCAAAGAAAATGTTTAGGCATTTTGTGGGCGTTTTGTGTTTTGTTTTTTTCCATTCTGATGCTTTAAAAATTACCTTAAAAAGAAATCATCTTTCATGATGTGGTAGGCCATAGCATCATACAGTGGGTAAAGGATTCCATTTGAGGCTATTGCCTTCTAATATAACAGAAAACTTGTTCCTCTCTAAATTCACGTCTGTATTTCCCTAACCCACCTCACATAGCTTATGTCTACACTGCTAAATAAAATAGGGTTGAGGCCAGCCCTGCACCCTAAGGCACAGGTTGGCTCACATTCATATTTTTTGTAGCTAGCTATGTTCCTTCAAGAATATACTGGTCTCATGGGACACAAATCCCTCAGCCCCAAGTCTCCTATACAATCTGTGTGATGCCCTCTGGATCCCACAGTATTGCTAACTAGTCTTTGCCTATGATTGGTGGGGTAGGAGGGGAGTGTCTTAATATAGAATGCTTGAAGTAATATGTTTAGGGGATTCCCTATGCTGGAAGTTCAAGAACAGTTTTTTGAATCCCGGCTGATAAGGAGTAAGTGGATCATGGGGACAAGATAATTCACAGAAACCAGAAGGAACACAATTTATAGAACAAACACCTTTAGTGTTTCAAAGGCATATTTGTTAAGGTGCATATAGTACAATTACTATATCCCTTCAAGCTACCATGCTCTGATTCACCTTGTGAATAGTCTTATGTCTAATGCTGTCTGCAGTGGTTATGCTGTCAGTCAGGTTACTCTTCTTAAGCAATACTGACAGCAAATGTTTCTTCTTGTCTTGACCAGCCATGACAAAACTTATCAAAGGGGTTTTTTCTGGAGATTTGAGAGAATGAATTCTCCATCCCTACCTTATGGAAATCTTTGATCTGTCTGCTAAAAGTGCTCATTTGTGATGATGGCCATGGGTACACAAGAAACATGACCATTATTTCTTTCATGATGGAGGAAGTATAGATAACTATCCATATTTTAATAAGTTCATTTCTGTAAAACATTTATCTTTTCTTTTAACAGCCACAAAGTTCTTGAAGAGGTAAACTGTATTTCAGGATAACCAGAAGACTCTGGAAAAACTTGGAAACCTCAAAATTTGTGGGAGCTGCAAGCTCCAGCATGGCTGCCTTTACTGAGTCTCAGAAGAAAGTGTTAAAAAGAGAACTGCAGCCTGGAGAGTGTGTGTGGTGACCTGAAAAGAGAACCAGTGCCCAAACTTTTCAGGGTCAGAAAAGTGATGGGAAACTGATCCTCTGAGTTCCTCTGACTCTTATGCTATGCTGTCTCAAGATAGCAAGCAGCCTCAGATCAGATCAAAGTTCAGCTCCTGTAGATACCTCTTGTAGGATATCTCCCTCAGATTTTGAAATAGAAGTTCTACAATTGCCCCTCTAAAAGAGAGTGGGGAAAATTTCCTCTACAGCAATTGTAAATTAATGAGTATCCAGAAAAGCTGATTTAGGACATGAAGACAAATAGTCAAACACACATACACAAAGAATATGCTAAAATAATAAAAAAAAAATATAGTAAATGAATAGGGAATTTTATTTGTAATTCTTCATAACTCAAGATCTAGTGAGCACCTAAGCAGATAAAGAAACTGTAGCTTTATAAAGGTCAAAAAGAAGTATTTTTTCACACAGTGTGTAATTAAAAAGTGAATTTTATTTTCATAGGAACTTGATAAATCTCATAAAGTGCCAAAAATGTTCAGAGTCAGGTTCTTTCTGTACTTACTAAAGACAGAGGTCTGGATGAAACTTCCAGTTCAGGAAGCCCGAGAGAGTTGATGCCTGGAACAGGAAAGCAAGACCAGAGAAAATGTAACTTATCCTTGTCTCGTCCATCCTTCCTCTAAGCATTCACGGCAGCCTACGGGATGTTGATCTAAATGATCATCTGTTGTCTTTTGCTATGGGGACACTAATGTTCTTGGGAGACCTGTAGGATTTTCACATGCCACCTTATAGACTGAATTCAGTACTAAACCTAATCATCTCCCACTTGAGATGGATTCATTCATTCAAGAAATATAATCTAACAAAGCATGTGCTCTCCAACAGTGCCCAAGTAAATTGCTTGAATAAAAACTACCTTAACTTTTCTGATTGATAAGATGCTGGTTTTATGTAAATAAGTACATATAGATTTAATTTTATGACGCATGCTTTTTTCTACATAAAACTCAGTCATTGTTCTATCCTAAGTTGAACACAATGAATGTTTCTGTCGTTTTTCACTTAACATAATGCATTAAATTTGACTTAGGGGTATTTCTATTAGCCTAGCCCAGATGATATTAAGACAGCAGAAGCTAGACACTACAAGGGACTGATCCCCGTTCTCCAGGGCCAAGTATAGTGACTTGTGTCCAAATCGTTCAGAGTTAGTCCCTTCTACATATTATTTGCCATATCCTTATGTAAGGCTTCCAAAAAAGTCACTCAAAAAGCCTCTTAGAAGGGTTTGTGTGTTTTCTATGTACTCTGAGTTAGCTTAATGGAAGAAATACCAACAAGATATTCTCAAGTGATCAAAACAACAAAAAAAATTTACTGGCAACTTCAGAAAATCAGAGAACTTTGTCAAAAGCTTAGAGCAGCATTCAATCAACACAAAACACTTCTGAAAGTATTAGCTTGGCCCATTCAACTTCACAAACTCCAAACCCATCCAATTTTAAGTTACTCAAAACTCCAAGAAGAGGATATTAGAAGAAGGAGAAAGAGAGAAAGACAGAAAAGATTTAGAAAGAACAAAGCTGCCACTCCTGGTTCCAGTGGTGTTCAGCTGACATAAATTCCAAGAGGAGGTGGAGTCAAGACCTGTGCTTGCCTCATGGTTCTCCCTGGGTCCTTCCCCCAGGGTGGGACTTCCTCTCTGGTGGCCACTCTGGGGCTGGGTTGGGGCTCCAGCAGTGTGTGTGGAGCATTGCCTCCAGTGTGCCAGTGAATCTGAGGATATGCCTCTGGTGAGTAGGTTCATTTTGAGATGCTGGGATTGGTGAGATTTTGGATGACTGGGACAGGAACTCTGACTAGTTCAGTATTATCTGCACCACATTATGAGTGAGGGTTTTTCCCAAACCACATTTGAGTTTTTGGATAAGGTAAACTGATTCAGACACTCTGAAAAAGTTTAAAATAAATACAAGACTTTTGAAGAAACAAGAAAGAAAATAGTTAGTTTTTCTCTATGAATTAAAGCATGTTGTTCATAATTCCTTGTTGTTTTTCCCAGCTAATTTCAGTCAAAAAGTGAGCGTACTCTAGTCAGCATAGTAAAACTAAGGTGAGTGGTTGAATCCTGCCAGTCTGTTGATGACTGGAGTGATACCCAAAGAGATTCGTTGCCCACTCTGCATGGTAATGAGCACTCAAAGATGCAGCTTTTAAAAGCAGGAACTTAACCTTAAAATCTGCAATTAAGATTTCCACAGAGACAGCTGTGAAAGATGCAATGGAGTTGCAAAATAAACAAGTTGTAGAGTGTCATACATAAAGTTGCCTGAAAGTAAAAGAAAAAGCCATGAGTAAACAAGATACGAATTGTTTTCTGCACTGTAACTCCTCGTATGACCTTAATGTTTTGCTATAAACGTAAGCAATTCAGAAAAAGCAACTGTGGAGGATCATATTTACAAGAAGTGTTACATTTCATCAAGAGATAAGCATATGAAGCCAGAAAAGAAAAGAGTGTATAATGCATTATGTGATGGATATTAGCAACGGCTGAGATTTTTCCTTACTGTATAATAATAGTAAGAAGAAATCCATTTCACATTTTAGAATACGATTCAGAATGTTAACAGACAATGGTTCGTCTGCATATTGAATATGTTGTAGGAAAAAAAATGTATCTGAAAGATAATCATAAAGGACGCAAAAATCAAACAATACAAAGTTGCAAAATGACAGTAATGAGGTTGCTTTAAATCAGTTTTATGTTTAGATGTCTACATATAGGTGGGACCAATTTTTCCTTGAATGTTCTCAAGGACACCCAATTTATCTATTTAAAAAACACTCATTTCAAGAGCACAGAATCGCTAAACACCCAAAGCTAAGGCACAAACTATATCTATCATTTACAGCAACTGGAACTACTCCTGTGGCACTGTCTTCATTGACATAATCAACCGTGTCACTCATTTAACACAAAGGTGGGGATGATGCTCATTTACAAGTGTCATTATTCAAAATGAGTGATGTAAAGCCTTGTTTAGCACAGACTTTTCATACCCTGCTCTGAACACTGAGTTATTCATTCTACCAGACTCTCTTCTCTAGAGTCTCAAACACTAACCAACCAACGAGTCTTCACCCCTGCCAGCCTGTGTTACTGGGGCACTATTTTACAGGTTAAGTACAGCAGAAAAAATGCGTTTAGATGAGCAGTACGTAGATGCTCAGGTCAGCCAAAACAATGGCAGTTCCAGATGTTTTCCATAACAGGACTAACTTGAATAAGGTTATTTCATAGACTAAACAAGGGCTCTCAGGCTAATTTTGCTGTTTTAAAGATAGACATCTAAAAAATTCACTTCCCAGATGAATAAGGAGTGACAGCAGCAAGCTGCTTCCTGAAGTAACACCAGTAGTGCGGCATGGTGACCCTAGAGCAGATAGTGCTCTCATGGGATGCAGTCCTACAGGGTCTGAGCACAGTGGGCAGAGCTGGAGGCTGATGGCCACGTCTGTCATCAGCTCCCAACAAGGCAAACAATCCATCAGCTCCAGAATACATCCACAGGGTCCCATTAGGGGCAGCAAGACATGGGACAGAGATGGGCTCTGAGGCAAGATACAGAGCACAGCTAAGGGATCCATCCATGAGGCAAGCTACCCATAGCATAAGGATGAGGTCAATCCAGGCTGGCAGGGCTGGAGACAAGAACCCCTAGCCCAGGCAGCATTTGGAGGCCCAAGGCTGAGCTGGAATTTGGCTCCTGGGAGCGTGGTCAAAGTGGCAGTGCAGCAGCCAGGTGAGACTGCTCCAGGCCATTAAAACCTATGAATCCGCCCATGACAAAAATTTAATATGCGAGATAATTCTCTGCTGGTTTTCAGTATTGTCCTCCCTCTGCCAAATTTACCTTTTTTTTAATAGCTTTTTTTCCGAATTCTGGTTATTGCTGCCTTTCTTTTACTTGCTTTAATTCCCAAATAATCTTTCTGATGGGTGCTAATTTGTACTGCACTTGCTAGAGTTAAGACCACACTACCGATTTATGGAAAGACTTCATAGCTTTTACCAAATGAATTACTATCACGTTATTCCTCCAAATAGCTTGGTGACATTTTTGATGCAAGTATTTAATTGACTTACTTACAGACTTTCCCAGGTCTGAAGAGTTCCTGTGTTCCATCTGGGACACAAACAGATCCCAAGCCATAGAGAATGCGTTGCAGCACATTCTTTCTACTGGCTCCGCCAGTGGAGCCTCTGTCTTCCCATCCCTTTCCATCATGTTATCTGAGCCCTTTAGGGGTGCATAAACTCAAAAAAAAATTGGCTATTGGTTTAGGTAGTTTCGAAGCAATTATCATCTGTGAAACCAGGAAGCCCAAAACTGGATAGCAGGTGGTTTTCCTTTGCTAATATTTTTCACAGTACCTTCTGGTCTTGATTGACAACTTTGTGTCATCTTTCTACCTCACTGCACAATCTTCTCTTTCAGATCATTAATAAAATGTATTAAAAAGCATGGAGTTTAATGTGAAACCTTGGAGCATCTCTCTGTTAATGTGCTGGCATTTTTTTAATCCTCACATTTTCTATTTCTTAATGAATTCTCAGTTTTATCTCACTTAGTCTATCTTTAATATTAAAAATAATTTGTGCTATACCTATCACCAACAGTTTTCCAAGTTGTTCTTTTTTTCTCTTTAAAACATCTTTCACCTGGTTTAACAGAGACAGCTACAATAGTCTAGATGCTGATATTGATCTAATCAATGAAAAGATGCTAAGCAGCCTCATATTACTGGTGCCTCGTGTTGGAAAAGATTGTATGAAAAGAGGTGGTGTAAGTGTAAGTGACATATAATAAATACTGTCAGTGCCAATGAATCTTGAATTTCTTCCTGATCAGTGTCAACAGTAAGAATGTCCGTACCAATATTTCAGAAAGACTATATCCCATTAGTTAAGGACCTCGGGTTGGGTCATGAAAGAATTGTGATAGAAAGTTACCAGCCTTGAAAGAATTTCAGTTCACATGTCTTGCTTTTTAGGGAAAGGAGGAATACTACTATTTAGCCCATTACAAACTAAGGATGAAGCTCTGACTCTGCCTTTTGGGATGAAAACAGTCCTAATGGGATGTGTTACACACGCTCTGTAGAAAGCTTCTGAATTGAACCATTTTTGGAACATAATAGGAAAGACATCTAACATCTCAATACCAGCTCTGAGGTGCGATGAATTTTCCAGCCACGTTAACACTAATCTGTTTTAGAACAAAGAATTTAAAGCTTAGGATTCTGACTTGTTTTCTGTGGGTAACTATGTATCACCAATGTTTAAGGAGGATACCTAAGGTGACTAGGTGCCTAATTTTCATGTTGATAAAGGACAGGATGAACTTGTCCCTAGACAAACAGGAGAGCTGATCATCTAACAGTGGAGTATCTGTGGATGTTGGATCACCTCTGAAATCAGATGCAAGATAAACTGTGGTTGCATTTTTAGTATCGAAACTTTTTGACAACCCACTTTAAGCACTTAGGTTCTCATTTGGATATGGCCAGTTGAGAGTGTAGAATAAAACCTAAACTGAAGTTAATGGGTACAACTGTAGTGGACAAAGGATGTCATCCCAGTTCTCTTAGCAAATAAAAGCTCAGGCTATTCCCTTCACAAACAGCTGTGCACCGAAAACATCCTAGATATAGACAGACAAATTTAGTTTTCATGTTGACTTTGATGTAGTGAGGGATGCTTACAGAGGCTCTCACTGCTCTTCTGCTTCCTCTCCCTTCAGGTCCTTCAATTTTCCTGCAAGGTCTCCCTCCAAAAGCAATTTGCAAATGACCTCCCTTTCTGACATGGAAATTGTGTATTTTAGGACATAAAGGAATACATTTCTAACAAGTCTTAAAAGGCATTTTTAGCAAGGCTCTAAAGCCTAGGAGTCCTCCCTCCTTGTCTGTGGTATGCCCCATTTGTTGTGACCTATGAGGTACTCCCAGACTTCTTGGTGCCTTCAAGGCAATGAGTTTGTTTCCTTTTTTTATATCATTCTTCATTAACAAAAGGCTCAGAAGTTCACTGGCACATCAGTTCTTTTCATATTTTGCAAAATATCCTAAGCAGCTTATTAAAAAAGCAATAATAGTATAGATTAATCATTATGAGGCTGTCTATATTACAAGGTTTTAGAATTCATAAAGTTTTAGAATTCATATTTTTTGTGTAAATTCAAATGTGCAGTCTTTATTTATTAACAGTTTTGACTAACTGTAATGTGTGTCACGATTTGTCTTTTTTATCCCTGACTTATGCATAACCTTACACACTTGGTTTTATTTCAGTCTGAGAGTCACTTAACGTTAAGTGACCCAGCCTCAGGCTCTGAAGAATGGTTGTGTTGTCTCCTCCAGTTCTTGCCAGCTGCATATCTGGCTGAAGGTACTTAAGAAGGGGAAAAAAACAACCAAACCTGAAAGAAAAAGGAGAAAAAGAACATCATGGTATGATCTAATCTTATTTATTTATTTAGTATCAACAGAAGAAGCTAACTGGAATCAAAGATTAAATTAATTTTATTGTTCTCTCGAAACGTTATCTTTTTTTTAACTTGATTGTACAGATTATATTGTAGTATCTGTAAAGGTCCTCAGAATCTGTTTTTTATTAGATTAAAAAGCCCATATGTTTTTGACACTGGAGCCATAATCTCTTCCAACACTTCTTTTTGCTTTGATCCAACAAAACCAGTAAAAGTCATAAACAGTATTTTTTAATGTCCTTAGATTTTGACACATTTCTTTTTTTTTTTTTTTTTTGCCACAGAAGTGCTTTTGTCTCTGCCTGGGAACATGAAGAGTACTTGCAGGACTCAGCGTGCTCAGAAGTTGTTAGCAGTTTGTCAATGCAATAAGTTAAGGTGAAAATACTTTAGGTAGAAATATACATAACAACATAGCAGAAGTGGATGACAACTGATTTGCCTACATATTATAGAATATTAAAGGTCCTATTGCTGCTTGTTCATGGTTTTCCTTTCATAATGGTGTTATAAATATTTCATCACTGAGATAATTTTGTTTTCTCCTTTGTAAAAACCAATTTCACATTCACTGAATCTGTAGCAGAACATTCATTTCCTATCTTTCTACCTCACAAATAAAACCAAACCAAACCCCACCATTTTTTAAAGTTATGTCACTGATGAATATTGCTTTCTGATGTCATAATTAACACGTTTTGTTGTAGCCCAGGTTTTTTAAATCAGGAGACTGAGAAAAAGAATTCATACAGTTGTGTCCAATAAAGGACTAATCACTGTGAAAGGTACATGTTCAAACCCAACCTCTTAATTATGTTATCTTCTCATTTGTAGTGTTAGAGTGGAGAGACTTAATGGCCTACAGTGTTGAAGACACAGCTGCTTCTCATCAGGAAATGTCCATAAATACACTTAAACAGAAAAATGGAAATCAGATTTTTTGCCAAAGTGATTTTGATGCTGTGGTATATATACTGAGGATTTTTTTTTTGTGGAGTTACTGTGGACATAATTGTTTCTTTAACTGTGTTAGTTCAGTATTATGATCTACCCTGACAGCTGTTTTACTGATAAGATAGCTTTTCAGGATTAATTATTAATGTATTTTATTTTATTTTAGTCATGCAACTGACTGAAATTCTGCACCAGTCATTTGGTCAAAGTCTAAATACTAGAAAAAGATCTGCTCTGAATTAAGGAAAGATTACAGTAAACAATCTGTTTGCGTGTTTCCTTTCAGCTAAATCTAGAATTCGAAGCAAGCAAAGACATCAGTCCAAATCATAATTCTTTTGAAGCCAGTTCTTTGCTATGTGAGGATTTGAGATTGTGGTTTTGAAATATAAAGTTGGAAAAAAAATTATGTCCAATGCCCAAAGGCCATAAACTGTAAAGACAAAAACTTATATCTAATTTATGAAGTTTGGCAAGTGTTGTATTCATTGATATTTATGGTCATTTTCTGTCCTTTTTTTTAAAAGTTAAAATGTCAGATGGAGTCCTGTAAAGCATAACACAAGTTCTTTCCATTCTCTGGTGTGGATATATTCTGCTTTTTGGGCATTCTTTCACTGTCAATACTTACATCTGTTGTTTAAAATGCTATTCCTGATACAATTGTTTTTTAAATGCAAACCCATATGTGTGATCTCAAGAGAAACTGGTAAATTTTACCAAACGGGCATCCCTGAATTGCATGCCATCTGCAGCTAGTGATGAGAGGACTAAACCCAGTCAGCTGTGATCTTCCACCACTGTATCTATCATTTTGATTGGCTCTAGGGAAATCAACAGCTTTTGGCTTGAACTTTTCTCACCCCAACAGGTTATTATGG
Organism: Falcunculus frontatus; assembly: GCA_013398115.1. NCBI lineage: Eukaryota > Metazoa > Chordata > Aves > Passeriformes > Falcunculus > Falcunculus frontatus. The sequence goes on along the minus strand of VZRV01023440.1, from coordinate 1,816,694 downwards.
ACTGGTTGAGATGTACTGGCTAATGATTTCTTCTATCCACAGCTAGGCCTCAAACTCTTTTCTTGTGGAAACCAGAAGAAAAGCTGCAAATTTCAGTAAAGCAAAAGCAGGCACATACTCTAGCTCTGATTCAGATTTTATGAGGTATAAGTGTGCAGCCTTACTAACTCAGGAAAGCCGTTAAAATATGTAAAGCACGGAAGACTTTAAGAAACATTATTATTGCCTACGTAATTGTAAATTAATATTACTAGGAAAAACCCACTGAACTTTTCAGAACAGCATGTTCACATTTTGAAGGCATAATTGTCAAAGTGGGAATTAATGTGTAATAGCATGTGGGACTTTAGGATCATCTGAGAAAGAGAGAGGGGCGGAGAGAGAGAGAGAAAGAGAGAGACAAAACTGGGAAAATAGTACATACATGCCACCTCACTGAGGAAAAAGCCCTCTGAAATCCCATTGATCTTCCGTTATTATGTTGTCCCTCTACCCCCACCATTCACTCCTACCTCAAGACACATTCCTTTAAAGAAATAAAAGTTATTGTGAGCTAATTAGAACTGCAGTTAAAATAACTGGAAAGATTTTGAGATGCACCTTGTTCTAACTGACAAAGGGCCTGGCAAATGTAAGTGCTTAAACCTCATGAGCCTAACTGAACAATTCACAATTTGTAATTATTTATTCCCTAACTAGGTGAACTAATAAGATCAGAAGACAAGATCTGAGAGCCAGCTCTAAAAAAACCCCAAACAAACCCAATCACAAAACTGACCATATCAGTGTTAAAATTAATCTCTGGTCTTCCAGCTATGTTTGTTTTCAAATTCTGTCCTCTGTGCTAGAATTTTAATATGCACATTTGTCTTGCTCCTAGAGCATCTGTAAGATCAAATTCCCCATGGAATTTCAGGGAAAGAATGGCTGGTGTCTCTAAATAGCTTTATTTAATGTCTAGGTGCTGCGTTGCTCAAAAATGTTAGAGTGCCTAAAGTACGTGTGTTACAATTCAGCTTCAGTTACCTAGGAAGATTTTTCTAAAGGTCACAAAGTAAAGAATCATTGAAATATGGGAATTTCTAAGATATTCTAAATGCAAGTCTTAAGGATAACAACTTGGGGATGATGATTTCTAAACTGCATATAGATTTGATGTTAGATGCCTGAATTATGTTTTTGGACTAATCATTTGTATCAGGACATCTCAGTCCCCGCCAAGAGCTTATCTGTTGCTTGTTAACTGGTGAGATAACTCAGACAGGACAAGCTGTCTTATAGTGAGTTATTTGGGTGCCATGGGGTTAACACTGGTCTGGCATCTCCCAAATGCCAATAAACATCTCACTGCTAAAGTGAGATCTGGAAAGATAAGCTGGATTTCTGACCAACAGACACCTCACTTTATGACTATAGAAGAGATACCAAACTTCCACAAAGCAGAAATCTTCTACACCTTCCCTGGAAATGTGTGGAGTTCCTCCTGTGGGTAGGGATACCTGCTTTGTGGTTACCGCCCTGGGTTTAAGTGAAAGGACTCTGTGTACATTATCGTGGTTTTCGTGGTAAGTTACATTTGAGTCCTAATCAATACTATTTCTTTTGCTGTCTTTAATATAGGTACCTTAGTATCATGCACTATTTTATGTTGTGCTGTAATCCACTAGTAGTTCCTTTTAGTTTTATACTGTTTAGTGAGTAATTCTGGTTAAGGTCTTTCATATGTTATCTCTTGACTGTTTAATAAAAATTCCTTTTTATAAATAGTCCTGATTTGCCATCATAAGAACTTGCAGGCTAGAGTGATTTTTTAAATTTAAACTTGCCAAAATCCAAGGCTAAGGCAGGGCTTGTCTGAAGCTCCCACTCCTCCCACAATATCATTAGATTCTCAATGCTTTAGTTTTTCCATGTGTGAGATGCAAAATACATCTTTCTTCCATAACAGAAGGCTGTGAGAGAAAATAATTTAAAGATTGTGTCTCCTCAAATCCTACAGAAGTCTATTAGGTAGGATCCCTAATAAATACTTCATTTGACATAAGATGTTGAAGATTTTAAGACATATTATGAAAAAAATGGGGAAAAAACCCCCAGAACATGGAACAAACGACAAATTTACTGGGAGATAAAGCATTTAAAAATATTTTTACTGGCTTTTTATGGACCTCTTCTTCACTGATTTTTCTTAAAATTTTCTGCACAAAGAATTAAAGGTATTTCAACAACAATATTTCCATTCCACTTGATTTCTTGGGAAATCAGATGCCTAAACCCTTTTAATTTTTTTTTTCTACCATAAGGGGCTAAAGATTCAAAATTGAGATGTTCTGAACTTGCATTTGTAAAATGTTTTGCATACCATTTTCCCACTGAAGCTAAGATTCACTGTGAGTTGTCTCACTTCACCTGGTTGCTCAGTGGTGTACTATCAGTCCCAGTCTTGCAAATATATTTTAACAAACGTGTAAATTTGGGGACAAGGAAAAATCAATCACAACCTAAATGATAAAAAGCCTAAATAAAATTTTGTTATGTTAGGCTAAATCACTGTGTAAACTTCTTGCATTACTATTGTTACAGTTAAAGCCAGAACAAAACCCCAAAAATATTATTGTGAGGCAATAGACAGAAGAGTGACTCACAGAGAGCGACAAATTCCTTTGTAATAGTTTATGTACAGTTTGCTATCACCAGTGTACTTTGCTAAAAATACGTGAACTGATGGCAGACTCTGACTGCAAAATCCATCTGACATTTGCTGTAAGTGCTTCAACATGACTCTGCAAGCAGCAGAAAACAGGAAAAGGCCTTTGCATTTTGAAAAATTTGCTAAGAATAAGGTATATTATTTTAAATCCCCACTTGAAAGAGCCGCAGGACCATCACAGTGACTTTTCCAAATTATGTTCTTTCCCTTCAAAGTATTGCTCACTTAGATGTCTGAAGAAAGGTGAAACCTTTCTATTGATTTTTCAAGTGTTTTTTTTGCTGCTGTGCATTCCTCAAGACTAATGTTAGCACCCTCTCACAGCTTTGCACCATTACCTTTATTTATTACATTTACCAGAAACATTTCCTCTTTGATTTCCAGTACCCAAAATCGTGAATAGCTGCAACAGCTGGAAAAAGATCAACACTCTAGCGCTACCAACTAAAGCCTGCAAAAGGTGACATGAAATTATTCTCCAAGTCAATGCTAAGAAATATTTATTAGTATCTACTTTTATATAACGAGAGATGAATAGTAGAAATATAAAGTGATTTTCATGCACTTTCGTATTTTCAAAGGATGTCAAAAAGGACTTTTGTTATTGACTTAGGTGAAGATAGGATACTTTTGCTTCATAAGGAGAGATGGAGGAAAAAAGGATGAGGATGCAGGCTTTCAGTTACATTTTATTTGAACTCTCTGCATGTGGAGACAAGTTTTGTAGAATCCACAAAACTTGTCTCCACATGCAAAGGATGAGGACTGGTTCCTAACTAAACAGGAAATGACATCCAGTCTATGAGAGACGATGGGCAGGATGGCAAATTTTAGCAAATTGAAAATCTCCTTATGAAAAATCCCCTTGTGTCCCCAGTGTTCGTGCAGAGAAGGCAGGAGATGTTAGGGTTTCATGTCAGAGATCTGTATCCCTGTGCTACATGAAACTCAGCTATACGTGACAGGGATAATGGATTAATTTACACTGCAAGTACTTGAACAAGTATCTTGAAGGGATCTGAGTATTTTAAACTCTCGTTTATTACATCATTTTTCTGCCTTACAAGACTGACTATACTCAGGGTAAGTATTTACCTTTCAGCTTCTATTTGAAGGCTATTCAACAAACCAACTTTTATTTTTAAAAAAAATTTTTTGGAGGTAAATGCTAGCAACAACATTGAAATTGTACTTTCAGGATTCTATGGAGATGTACTTCTTGGCTGTAGTACCCTTTCTATCAATATGGATATCATGTTCCTGAGCATTTTGTAGCATTTTATCGTGACAGTATAGAGTGAAATCCTTCCTTTATCTGTATTTTTGAAAAGAGGTATTGACAAGAAACAATAGTTTCCTCTATATATCTGTTCCCTCTCCCTTCTAATTGTGAATCTGCTAGAGAAAGTTTTAAATACAGGAAAGAACAGCTTTCACAAAAGTAAAAACTACAGTTTTGTTTTCTTAAATTTCTGAAACAACAGAGAATGGAAGTATATAATTTTATGAAAAATGCGACTGTGATTTTTTTGTCTCTGAATTTTTTTCTTTTTCCTTTGGTGGCACATCAGGTAAAATCTAATTTGCATATTTTATCATGTGTACATGAAAAATACATACACAACCTGCAGTTGTTTCCATGCTTGTGGTGTGCTGCATTCAAGCTGCTCCTCTGAGACAAGGGAAGCTTGCCTTGTCTCCCTAACCTACTGTCAAAGAGGTCATAATTATGCAGATTCCGTGGTACATTGATCTTTGTTTGGGGTACACACAGAAGTGATGCAGTGTGAGCTATAGAGCATGGAAATCCTTTTCCACTCACTTCCATACAGAAAATGAACAATGGAGAACATTTTTATAAAGTGGCTGAAGTGAAAAGCCATCAGGGTGAATGCACAGCTCAGAAAATACAAGAAAGGAAACTGCAGGAGGGGGGCAAAAAAAAGAGACACTGGCTGCTGACTCCCACTGCTTTGTCTTCACTCTCCCAACTTTGTCCACTATAATCTGGATTTCGCCTTTGTTCTTGTCATTGAATATGCCCTTTGGAGTGACCCAATAGCAGTGACCCTTCTGGAGTTCGCAAGCACAGGAGACGCCAGCTTGTGCTGCATAATAAAAGGGGGTGTTCTCATTGTTGCATTCCAAAGACGCTGCTCAAGCTGGTTCACATAAAATGAGAACCAAACATAGTCTGCCCCAATGCCTCTATCCAAATGAAATAATATTGTCACTGTTTGTTTAATTTTCTATAATGGAGCCTGTAGTCTGATTTTTCTGGCTATCTGTGCTCACTAGTTCAGGGGCATTCGTAGACATTGCAGGTAAATCAATTGTGAATTGTTCCAAAAAACTGCTAGGTGGAGAAGACTAGACTCATGCCAGAGAATGTTCTCAAATTTAGTACCATTGATAATAATGACCAGCACCCAAACATGTTACCAGATAGGCTCAAAATGGCTGGAACAGACATTGTCACTGATTCCCACTCTAACAGTTCTGATCTGTGATGAGGAGTTGCTTCCCTAGAATAATATTTTCTTACAGGCTGGTATCATTTTTAAGTATGAAATTTGTGATTTTTTACAGCCTAGATAGAATAGGGTGAGGAACCACATCAGCAAGATCTAAGAATAGAGGAATAGCTTTTGGCTGAATTAACATTTGCCCACGAAACATTTTACCACTTCAAAATTTTTGCTGCAGGAATTATCTTGCCCCCCTTCAGACCTCTCTGATGTGAATATGTACATGTGAGCTACTATCTGCAAATTCAGTCAGTGACAAATGAGAGAACTAGACACACTCTTCAGATGTGCTTCAACTGGCCAATTTTAGCTGTCTGCTCCAGGCTGACTGGACTCAAGCCCTAAAAGTGCCTGCCTTTTTTTCACTGACTATAAGGTAGACTATTTCAGACACAGCAGCAAGCTAAGATGCAATTTACTGATTGAAGAGACAGATACAGCTAAAGCACAGTCTGATTAACACTCTCTGCCTTCATGTTTGAATAAAAGATTTACTGAGAAGTAAGAAACTAGCACAGGTGAAGAAATCTCCCTTTGGTCAATTGAATCCTGTGCTCAGTAAGTGTTACTGATTTGGAATGTATGACTCCCAAACACAAAGAAATAAAAAAAAACCCTAAAAATTTAAAATGGTTTTTGTATTCTGAATGAGTAAATTCCTTTCCACAGTGGTTTCACAGAGTTTATGCTGTGGGAATACCATGCTGATTTAGCTGTGATTGCACTTTCCACACTCACTGGAGCAGAATGAAGCAGGTTTTGTCCTTATTTAGTCCAAATTGTATTTGTTCATATAGTCTAGTCATGTTGTCCTTGTTTTCAAAAAGGTTTCAGCTCCATCTGGAAATGTTTCTCCCATTATTTTGCAACTCTCTTTAGAAATGTCTAGGGGATATTTCCAGGTCTTGGAGATCTGTTATGCTTCAGATGTTCTAATTCCTTCATCACCTGTTCTGGCTGAATCTTACCTCCTTCGATATTTTTTCTTGCTTTCCTGGGAAATTGATGTCTGTTTCTGACATCCGTCCCCACACATTATGTGTGAACACAGAGGCAAAGAATTCATTTGATTGTGCTTTAGTTATGTCTGTCTCTTCAGTCAGTGAATTACCCAGGCTGGCTCTTAGAATTCTTCCAATGACCTCTTGTTCAATATGTTCTTGAAGAAAAAAACCCCTTTGTTATTTATCTTAACCTCTTCTGCAATTTTCCTTTCATTTCACATCTTTGCTATTCCTAGCAGATCTCTGTGTTTTCTACGGTGTTATGTCACCTCTTCAGTTATGCTCATTCTTTTAATACCTTTCATCAGCCTCTTTATGGTCTTTGAATAACTTTTGTACTGATTCCTTCAATTTTATTGTTGGGGATTTTTTTTCAGATAATAGATAATTCTGGTAATGTCAAAGCACACAGTTTCAGTACTTCCAGTTTTTCCCACAATTTAAGAAGGATGTGAAGGTCCTTGAATGTGTCCAGAGGAGGGCAACAAGGTGAATGAAAGGACTGGAAGGAATATTCTGTGAGGAGGAGCTGAAAACTTTGAGCTTGTGTAGTTTGGAGAAAAGGAGGCTGAGGGTAACCTCCTTGCTATCTGCAGCTTTCTGAGGAGGGGAAGTGGAGAGGAGGAGCTGATCCTTTCTCCCTGATATCCAGTGATAGAATACATGGGAGTGGTTCAAAGCTGCATTAAGAGAGGTTCAGACCGAACATTAGGAAGCATTTCTTTACCAAGAGGGTAGTAGGGATTTCAGACACTGGAACAGGGTTTCTAGAGAGATGGTCAATATCCCAAGCCTGTCAAATGTTTAAGAGGCATGTGGACAATGCCTTTAATAACATACTTTAGCTCTTGGTCAACCCTGAATTGGTCAGTCAGTTGGACTAAATGATTGTTGTATGTTCCTTCTGACTGAGGAGTCCCATTGAATTCTATTCTATAATTTATTAATCAGTGTTTTCCAATTCCACTTTTTTTTTAATTGTTTTATTTCATTTGATTACACAAAACACACAAGCAATCTTAAAATGTGTATGGTGGAATGCGTGTATCTGATAAGTGTAGTGAGGCTATTTCTCTCTTCACTCCTGAGTTGCAGTGATCTTGGACAAAAACCCCATGGGCTAGACATAAGCCAGACTATACATCCCTAAGTGGCAGAGTGGTAAAAGTGAGAGATTGGACTGGCAGACCTTTGTCACATAAAATGATAGTTCCTGGCAGTCATTGCACCTCATTCCCTCGGAGCCGAAGGATTAAGTGCAGTAATAATCAGCCAAAAAACATACATAGCATGTTTTATAAAAGTGCTTCACTTTTCTCAAGGATGCTCTGGAGGTATTTAGGGTGACTCACCATAATCCTGTTGACTACTACCACTGCTATCCAACTCCAAAATTATAAGGAATTTTTCTAATAACTTAAATAACTATCTGGAACCTGTGCTCCTGAGAAAGTGAAAAGTGGTTCTGGGTGTGAAATAGTGGCTCCACACGATTTATCACTTCTGTTCTTATGCAGCATAGTCAGAGATGCCCAAGAGCCTCCTAGAGCTTTATTCTGAGGAAGTGGAGAACTTGGAGCACAACAGAAGATACAGTTTTAACACCAAGCACAGTCCACACGAGAACTGGAGAATGAGGGATTGCAGATATGACCACCAAAAATCTACAACATCTTTGAACCTAGAGTTTTTGTTTCAAGTCAAAAGTTTTTAGTCAGGAGGTTTTCGAGCTTTTAATTTTTCAGAGAGAAGCCAACATTTTCCATGGGGAAAGAAACAACATAATCTTCCAATGAATTTTGTTTGTAAGAAATGTTATGTTTTTACAAAGTGCTTTTAGACCATCAGATAAAGGTCGCTGGGGAAGTGGAAAATGTCATTAAGAAATTCACTGACTTGATTTTCCACAGGTTTAGGCCTCATTTGCCAGCTAAATACTACACTTCTTTGTCTACAGCGAAGTCTGTGCAAGACTCAAAATTAAATTAGATTGCGTATTCTAGTTCTCTGTTGGTATTAAGGTCACACCAAACTACATCTATAAATTACCCAGGCACAGTCAGTTCTTAATGCAGCCCCTAAGGACACTCCAGTGCAGTGGCGTGAAGAGAGGATTTCTCTGGCTTAGCATTAGGCATAATCGTTCCAGGCCCTGCTTTCCCCCAGGCAGTCTTACAATACCCCCAAAACTGAGGACGATCCACCTGATGCAATCCTTCCAAACCCCTGACTTGCAACAGCTGCTACAACTCTTGTCAAACCCAGCCTGCTCCATGCTCTCCCTGTGATTGCGCTCAGGCTGTTTCTACCCCCTTGATGCTCTGAAGTTGCTCTGAAAGAAGCCCTTTTACACTGGTTCTTTTCTTTTCTATATTGGAGATAAATCCACCTGCTGAGTATGGGAGGAATAGATCACTAGTGCCCACTAAGAAGCGAATGAGTTGAAAACATTTAATAGTACGCAATTTTTGAAAGTCTGACAAGTATTGTCAATCTCCAATAAATCCAGAGGGACTGGGTTATAGGGAACATGGTCTCAGGGGTACCAGCTAAGCGAGACCTTCCAGAGAGAATTAACTCAAACCAGGCTGGAGGGAACTCTGGCACTGACAAGTTAAAACATGAGGTTATTTTGCTCTTGAATTTGCCCTGAGAAGCTCTGAACAGTATAGTAAATGGATCCAGAAAGGTTGGATTTAGGAGTCAGGCACATAAATACTTCTTAAGAGCTTTTCTGAGAAACTCGGTGCTGATAATATACGAAGTAGAGTAGGAATCCAAAACCCAAGCTAGTGCTGTAAATGCTGAGGTATTCCACAAACAACTGATGTATTCTTTATGAATAGTCCTTGATGCTGCAAGTCACATGCTCTTGCTTAATGCTCTGAACTAAAATACACTATCAGTTTCACAGTGAAAAAGGCTTCCATTAGGAAATGTGAATTCATGAAACTCTTCCAGTGCAGGCTGGATTTTACAGTGAAAGAGAAACTCACCTTGACATTTCCAGTAATCAAAGGACCTGATTTTTTATCCACAATGTGAGAAATAAAAGCTAAAGACATTTTCTTTCTGCCTTTTTTCCCATAGCCCAGTGAACACCACAGCCAGATTTTTACTAGCTGTGGGGGTAAGTATCCTCTCTTCATTTATACTAACTTGTTCCTTTCTGTGTGGATAATTAAATAATTATTGGAATGGAACTACAGTTTGAGCAATACAGATATTTCAGAAATTTCACTGAAAAATTCCATATAGCTTTAATAAATACTCTTAGGTGTATTAAATTGGCCAAGTCTTTCAGTTCAAATGTTAACATTGGCCAGGCTGAAGCCTCTTTTTTTTTTGATCCTAGAGAATACTGGAGTAGATTGGAATCACTTATTATCTTTGTTTCAGCTCTGGGATTTTTCTGATTACTTGATTTGTTCTACAGTACAGGAAGTCTTTGTATTTTTATCCTTTTTTATTTAATTCATCACTAAGAGAATGAATAGTAAATTTCTAACACCAGTTTTCTCCCCTCATTATCTTCAAAATATTTCATTTTAGGTAGATTAGATTTAACCCAGCTTCATCTTTCTTAAGGTCCTCTGTATCTATCTTTTTAGCAATACTTGGGGAAAATGCCAAGCACTCTTAACTACTGTGTTTGCTTGGAAATTGCTTCACTGGCACTTGTCTGGGAGAGCAGAAGAGGCATAACCTAATTGATCCATAAAGGTGAAAAGAAGAGCTGTGTAATGCAAAATATATTTTTATGGTAAAAGGAATTGGAAATGCAATACACATTAAAAGTAGGAGGAAGACATTTTTGCAAAGCTAAGGATGATATTTAAAGTCTAGAAAATTAGAAAAACAAATCAAAATGATAGGTGGCAGACACTTCCCTGCTGTCATTGAGTCATATAAACATAGAATGATTTGGGTTGGAATGGACCCTCAAGGTCATCTAGTTCCCACACCCCTGCCATGGGCAATGATATGACCACTGGACTGGGCTGCTCAAAGCCCCATCCAGCCTGGCCTTTGAAAGTCCTTTTCCCTTAGATAAAGTCTTCAACTTATCCCAGGTGATTTGAAGAGTTACAATATCTGGAGTTTAGTAAGTGAAAGAAGTTAATTCTATGCTGCTGTAAATAATTAATATGCAGCTTGTCTTACAAGGTCCAGAGAAACTGTCCTAATCCTTATTCCTCTGGTCTTGTGATTGCATTAAAATAGCAGTGCCTATTGCAATCAGGAGGCAGAATTTACTTGCAAAAGCCAAATTTACTATTCTTGCTGATGAGTTGCTGATGACTGTTAGAGCACAGACCATTCAGTAGCTCTCTGGGACCAATACCTACCAGCTAACACAAGCCAGAATTACACAGGACAGGGAGCAAAATTCTGCCTGAACCTCATTAAAGCTTGTAATGAGGAAAGGAATCCTTTTTATGAGGAATCAACGGTATATTAGCACTGCACAAGAGACAAAAGAAATGGCATTACTAACAAGATGGAGTGAAAAAATACATGGAATAACTCCAAACCTCTGGACCAGTCAGATCTTTACACTCAGTTCACTATTTTAACTATTTTTGACAGTATAGTGCTAAACATCAATTTGCAATAACAAAGAAAACCCCTCCCAACCAGTTTTTCATATATTTTTTTAAAAATTCGTTTTAGTTTATTTCTTTTTTTCTCCCACTAGCTTGTGGGTAACTGTATTATCTGTTGGTGACAAAATATTGGTAGCAAAGGGGCTGCAGGGGTGGCCTCTGTGAAGACAGACCGGGGCTCTCTGGTGCCAGCCACAGCCAAGACCAGCAGAGCTACCACAGGGCATGGCTCAGCTCCTCAGCCAAGATGGTGCCCTCTGGGGGAAGCACGTCTAAGAAAAGGCAAACCATGTCAATCCACCACAACATGATAATGTACAGTCTGCAATAATGCACTTTTTTTTCTTTTTGCGCCTTCACTGTTAAATAGGTATCACCAGAAAATTTGAAGAGTTGAGGTGACAATGTGACCCTGGAACCTTCAGTGCTGCTGGAACATGAATCTACATCTTAGGATGTCACCCAATATAACACTGATTTTTGGAATGTGGCTTTGCTTGTGAGATCTGCATCCTTCCAATTACTTATTTTATATTTGTGCTGATTTCTGGTGTTGTTTTGTTTTTTTTTCCACAAAGGTAACTAAAATGGTTCCAATTATATTTCAGTACCACAAAAGGTAATACTGATATTACTAAAAGAATTGCAAATAGCAGTGAGAAAACAGGAACAAGCTGCTGGAAGTGGGGAAATCTTTATGACAGCAGGAAATGTATGTGGAACAGGACAGAGATCTGTGTGGCAATCTCAAGCTCCCTCATCTAATTATTGTAGGTTGCCTCTGTAACAGCTTTCTGTACAGTTTAAGTTTAAAATGAACATAAAATCTGTCCTCAGCCTGATAACCTGGAAGTTCATCTTGTGTGTGAAATAGATGTATTCCTGCTTAAGAGAAGTGGCATCCTTCGTTATAAATTCTTACACTAATAGACAATATGAAATTTCAAGGGGTTCTTTAGAATAGAAGAGAAATTCTTAACAAGATCCAAAGCCTGAAGGTAATGCTACACAAAATAATGGGAAAAAAATTTAAATCTAATCTTTTTGACAATTCCAACAGAGGTTTTTCAGTTCTAAAAAGCCTCTTTCAGGGAGTCTAAAATAGAAAAACTTCAGTAATAGAAGCCTATATTCTCAGCAGGAGAAGTAAGAAGATAGAGCAACCCTTATTTGTATGTGGGCCGGGGGGGGGGGGGGGGGGGGCTGTT
>VZRV01023440.1:1783566-1804604 GCA_013398115.1 Falcunculus frontatus | reverse complement strand
GGGGGGGGCGGGGTTTGTTTGTTTTGTTTGTTTGGGTTTTTCGATTTTTGGGTTGGGGTTTTTTTTGTGTTTGTTGGCTGGTTGGTTGGTTGGTTGGTTGGTTAGTTGGTTGGTTGGTTTTTGTATTGCTTTATTTTGTTTGTTTTTCCAAGAGGTAAAATATTTCTTTACCCATTCAAAAACCCCTAACCTTTTATGGGAAGAAAGGGTCATATAGTAAAACAAAAGCAAATTTATAAAATATTAATAGAAATTAATAATAGTGGAAGTTATCACCTGTAATCTATCTTGCCAATTATATGGTGAGAAGAAGGTTACTGATCTTTCCTTCAGGTAAGATATCTTTCTCTCTTGAGTATCCAGGTCATAGGAATATTGTTTAACTTTTGTGTGTGCCCATCTATTCTCTCTATGAGAGTACCACCCAGAGGTTCAGCTCGCTCTCCTAGGAAAGGAAATGTCTGTAGACTTATGAAGAGATCTGATGTTTTATGTAGATGATGTTGATGTAGGGCCTGGTCTAGGCTCTTGGGGTTTTTTTTGTTTTCTCTCAAGTATTCATTGTCATAAGTACCTTCATGATGCATTCATTCTTGATCAAGTAACCAAATCATATTTTTCAACACTATTTCTTGTAACTATTGCACTGCAAGACACAGAGCTTCCATTCCTGTGTTTATCTGAAAGAAGTTTTCAAAGTACACCTGGGAGAGGAATCACAATATATGGGACCAGAACTGAATCCATATCACTAAAGCTTTATGCCTTTGTTCCCAAATGGAGATGTACTTTATCTTTGCTTTTCCTCATCTACGGATGCTGTAATGACATGGGTCACCATATTCTGAGAAAGAACACTACATTTTGTGATGGACGTTTTGACCAAAATGTCCCAAACGACAAAATATTGTACAACGTTGAGGTAAAGATGGCCTAGCACAACTTAGTTTCCCTCACTTGTCAAAAGCTGCTGACACACTTTCCCTAGGAACACCTCTGTCTTCCTGGAGTTCTCAGAGAGTTCTGAACTACTCTTATCTCTGTAAATAATTCTCCCAAGGATTGTTAAGTGACTGCTTTTGAAGTGGCTCACACAGAATAAACTCAAAAGGTGAGCTCTCCAGCTCTTTTTGTTCTGGATCAAAATCCCAACTCCTTTCTGAAAAAGACAAGAGTAGACAAATGTAATTTTTGTCATGTGTACAATAATAAATATATTGAATTCTGTGTGTTGCATAAGGATGACAAGCTAAATACTCTTCTAGACAAAATTCTCCTGATTTATGACAGTCTGTAAATTAGTCTGGAGAAAAAGAGGCTGATGGGAGTCCTTATCTCTCTCTACAACTACCTGTAAGGAGGTTGAAGTGAGGTGAGTGTCTCTCTCTTCTCAGAAGTTAGAAGTGATGGGACAAGAAAAAACTTACTCAACTTGTTCCAGAGGTGGATTAGATTAGATATTAGGAAAAATTTCTTCACTGAAAGGGTTGTCAAGGATTGGAACAGGCTTCCTGGGGAAGTGGTTGAATCACCAACACTGCGAGTATTAAAAAGATATTTAGACATGGTGCTTAGGACTTGAAAGTGTTGTTAGTGGACTTGATGACCTTAAGGGTCTTTTTGAACCAAAATGTTTCTGTGATTATATAGTTCTAAATCACACTTCCTGCACATTCTCTCCCCTTTATATAGTAAATTTTTAAAGTTTCTGGTATTATACAAAATATTGTTTCAGTGGGAAACTGTAGATATTAATTTTCTTGTCTTACACACCTGTACATCAAGGGGTGTACCTATAATGGGTTTTTAATTATCATGCCTTTCTAGATACTGCAGCACGTGCTTCATGGACAAGTCTGTGGAGTCACACCTCTGCTGGACACAATCACAACGGATATAGCAGATTTTAGAGCCTCCTCAGAGCCTTTGCTTCCACACAAAGCAAAGACAGCTAGAAGTAGGAATACTTTGGGACCAGCAACCACAGAACTAACAAAAGGAAAAGGGAAAGGAAAGCCCTTTAGGATAGAAGCCAAATTAAATATAATGCTCTAGAAGTGGTTAATAATGACATTGATCACAATGACAAATACACCAGATTAAATTATTCTCTTATTTACCCATGACTGGAGTGGTGAGGACAAATTTTTGTCCAATACTGTTTTGGAATATATTCTGCTGTATCATGTTGTGTACAACTAATTCCCAGAACACGGTATCATACTGTGTTACCAATGAGTGGGAAGGGTTACAAATGAACTGGCATGCAGTGGCTATGGAAAAGTACTTTTCTTTGAATTAAAGTTGTCAACAGTTTACTGTTCCTTGTCTACTTGCATACAATTAAATTAGATGAAAAAGAATGATTTTATATAAAAATATAGTATTTTAATAGAGGTTTGTTGTTACAAACATCTGTAGTCACAACTGCAGCCTAATTATTTAATAAAAAGATTCTGTAAATATCAATCTATACATAATAACCGCTTTAACAAATTTTTAATTTTGATCTTCTATTGTCCATGAGATATACTTGACACTTTCTTTACAGTTTTTTAACTCTTTTTGTTCTCAGAAGGGGTGCGTCTCAATACTTGAGCTCAAAGGGACAGGCCCTGAGGCTGGAGTTTGCAGAGCCTGCATGAAGAGGGTGCAGTTATGAAAACACATCAGGCCCTCTCTACAGGTATCACACACCTGGGTTGGGTGTGCATCAAGAAATTCTACATCATTCTCACCACAACTGTTTTGGTGCTCTGCCTGTTGCTTAGTAATCCTCTGTGATGGGTTTGCCAGATACCTTTTCTGCTTGGTTTAGATCTTTTTTTGCCATGACCACCCTCTGACAAATTCATAGCAAAACCATCGGGGAGTTTTTCTGAAGCAAAGCTCTGTACTGCTTTATGAAATCCTTTGTGCTCCCCTCATTTTAATAGTCCCTGAGTCTATATGATAATCCTTTCCTTAGGATGGAAGAACTAACATGCTGTGCATCCCTCTGCTGCCATACTTTTTCTTTCATACTGTGCACAACCTATAGCTCCAGGGCCTGACCCATGAGCTTGTTCATGCCTTGGGCAGAACCTGTTCTGTGAACCTAGTGACTAGTAGAGAGCTACTCTGACATGGCTCCCCGGAGTATCAGTGAGAAGAGATTAGTTCCTCCAAAGCAGCTGAGATAGACTCCTGCTCTGATTTGAACTCAGGAGAATCTCATTTTAAACTTTGAGAGAATCATTACTATATTTACCTTGAATTGCTTAGTTATACACTTGGAGTTCCATAGTACTTACCTGATAAAATCTGAGAGAGTAATGAAAATGCAGGTCTGATGGCTTTGTTTCCTTAATAAGTTAATAAATTATCTTTAAATAAACACTCAGAAAAAAAGTGTTCTAAAGCATATTTATCCAGAGAACTGCACAGTGAGAAGGCCTCCTTCAAGCCTATTTTCGTCCATGTATTCAGGTAATTTATTTATCAGAAGCTCTGGCATAACACAGATGAAATAATAGAAGGGAGAGAAAAAAATTCCAATTCTGCAGCTGAAGAGAAAAAACAAAAGACCCTAAGAATGAAGGGGAGACAGAGATGTGTAGATTCAGGACATGGGGAGCAAGGAAACAGAAGAAAGTAGAGCAGATAGGAGCAAGAGATTAAACAATGAACAGAATCAGACAGTGGGGCTAACTGGTTCTGTAAGTATAAAACATGTAAACCTCAATTGCATATGTGCTTGGTTAACCTCTTTATCCCTGTGAGAAACTTGTTGTCCTAAGGTTGTAATTGATTACAGCTAAGGAAAGTATCCATTAGACAAGCACTTTCTGAAAATATGGTCCATATGCTGGAAAAAGTTGAAGTCCCTTTCTAGTCATAGAATAATGCACTTGGAAACTACACTGCAGTGACCAAAAAGGAAATAGGTGTAAATGAAAAGAAGCACAGACAGCTGTGCTGGAGATGGAATGCCCACAAGATCAGTCTGTCACAAGGATGGGCAAGCTGCATTTTTTCTCTATCACAGTCTTCTCACCACCTCCATCCTTTCCCAGTCAATAGATCTACAGGTTTAGTTTATCTGTCAGAAGTCATAACTTTTTTATACTTAGCTGGTTCGTTGCGAAAACCCTTATTTCAATGGTAAAAAATGTGTTGCAGTTATACAGTGAGGATGTGATTTTGCCAGGATCTTTCCTTGGAGAGATGAGAAAGAAGTGTGTGTATATGCAAGATGCCTGTGATATTAACCTTAAGCCCAAATACATCAACTAAAACATAAAAATTTCCAAACTATTTAAAAAGCAAATTAGATTAAAGAAAAGAGTAGGGTTTACAATGTCTAAATTCTTGTTAGAAATAGAGATTCTCTATAACCTGCAGCTCTTATATGAAGGAAAAAGAAAATTTCAGAATCAGATGGAGGATAATTGGTGAGTCTCTTTTTGAGTTAAGGGATCACTTTGACATCAGAAGTAGGGTCCTGGTAACTGTTTCTAATCCATAACATTGAGAAAGAGTTCACAGTGGGGCCATGGACTGGCAAGTCTACCATCAAAAATAAAGGTCAAACAACAACTGAATTTAACACCTCATTCCACATGATGATATTTTGGTTTTTATATTTTATTTCTATGAAGACCTATTATTTTATCCTTGTCAGAATAATCTTTTCTTTGTTTTTAAAATGTTTACTGGTGTGACTAGATGACTGATTTCCTCTTATTGCTGGTCAAATTACCAGCAAGTATGTAAGGAGTGCTGATGGGATGAAATCTCTTCCCAGGAATTTTTAAATGTAGAATACAAATAAAACTCTAGGTTAAAGTAGCTTTAAATGAGAAGAGGGGGTGAGGGTTAAGAAAAGTGTTTTCAGTTCTGTATCTTTATATCTTTTTGGAAAGTGCTCATGACAATTTGCCTATCGAAGGTAACTATATACAAGGAATTTCCTACAGGTTACATTCCTCTACTGTTATACAGTGAATCCCCATTTGTAAAATAAGTATTTGCAAGTTCTAGCAGTGATCTTCTACCCACACCATTATGACTTTAAATGCTGTATTGACTCCGCTAGCCTCTTTCTTACCCAACAAAAAGCTAAGATGTTGAGAAAAAATTTGCAGAAGTTAGTGGTGATTATGACAATCTGTAAAATTAAGCATACCCCAAATCCTCAAAATTGATTTCTAGTTGTCTAAGAGTTTGTAACGAGGTAAGAGAAAACCCAGTTAATAGGCATGAAGGGTCACAGAGTTTCTCCAGAAACTTCTGCTTTTGGTTTCCACTGTACTTAACTTTTGGCCATCCGGTTGCAATGAGGCTGGAAAGAATAAAGACTGAAAAAAATAGTAGGAAATAAAGCTATTTTTGTTCCTATCAGTGTGCAGGGCACTGAGGCACATATATGAAACAGAAAATTTGGGGTAATTTGAGGGGCAGAACTGAGAATAATAGCTTCAGACATTTCTAAAATCTAGAAAGATTTGTTGTTGTGCAAACGCTCGAACATTTAACTCAAAAAATTTTTCAAGCCTCTCTGAACACACAAAAGAATTGTCTCCTGCTCTGGTACATTTGACTCAACATGCATTCTCAATTTTGCTGCAGTTGTTATATAAACAGCTTCCATTTTGTTTTGATGTCTCTGTGGCTTTGCATAACACATTTATTTTAGCTTGGGTTTTTATGGCAAGCTATTAAAAAATAAACTAACATAAAAGCATTACAATCAAATCTAAAGAAAAACTTTGTTTCTGTCAGGGTGTGACATTCACTTTTCTGACAAGCTACCCCCAGCTGAACTGCAGGGATTTCAACCCCTCATTCACTCCTATTTTTATTGCATTTTCAGTTCAGCTTCATGTGATCTTCAGCTTTTGCTACTGTATCTATATATGATAAAGTGGTGATGCAAATACAATAGGGCAGTAGAGCCAAGACAAATGGAATTATTTAATTGGCTCAAAACTCTGGTTCAATTTAAAACATCTTTGAATGAAGTACTTCAATCTACCAAACATTTTATTTTTTTCAGATAAAATGTTTGTATTATTTTATTGTAAAACTAAAAGTTTTCAGCTCCATATTTAACCTAGCACATTTCTGGTGTTATATATGAGTTATAAGAGGCCAGGCTGGTTACTGCAGATAGAGCACTCTTTTGCTTTAGGGACCCAATTTGGCATTGCTGTCAGCTGCAACTCTGCACTATGTGGGCTACTGAACACTCTGGAATCTGTTTAGGAATTATCTGCATTGCACTCCATTGCATATGCCAGATACTGATGCAAAAGTAGTACAGTAGTACAGAGTTTTCCCTCTAATGCAGATGTGTGAATCTTAAACAGAAATACACTGTCTCCCTATTGCATTATGCCATCAACAGTTGGACAGCATTGTCTGTTAAGCATCAAGGTAAAGCGTCTGTGAATTTTAAGTCTTTCCAATGCCTTTGGGAGAGCCCTTTAGGGACTGCATGTGCATTATTTGTTGAGTTTTTTTTTCCTTTGTTCTTTGAAGTTGTCTGTGTCAAGCCCGTAAAAAACTTTTCCTTTCCTTATCCTTCTCAGTGCTCAGAAAATTGCACATCTCTCTGTAAGACTCCCATATAAAGGTGTAAGAACAGGAGGCAGAATCCCTGCTATCAGCCATTTATTTTTTTAAAGTGATAGTAGCAATGATCTGTTCAAGTAGTAAGTTTTATCTTGTTATTTCTGCTCACCTTCCATTTAGTTTTTCTTTCTAGCTGTGATTTATACATACAGTCATTGGAAAATCTATAGCAGTTGACAGCTGATTTCTAATATACCTATCATCACAAAATTTGATGAATTGTATAGAAGAGTTGATCGCAGTATTATCGTGGTCCAGTTTCAGCTATAGCCTGTACTTTTTCCTATGCTATGATGACTTCTTTGTAGGTTCATTTCTCGATGTGTATTACAGCAGATATGCACTTAAGACTTCTTCATTATATTCAGAAATAGAAAAGAAAGGAAAAAACGCAAAGTTCTATTACAAAGACATATAAGTGAAAAAAAATCTATACAAGAAATTAATCTAATTTCCACTATATAATTCCAAAAAACACTATAGCTTATTTTTTACACTTTTAATACAAAAACAACTTTAATGAAACAGAAGAAATCTATTTGTGAACAACAGTATAAGAATAGAAATTATAACTTATGCTTCTGAATTCTGGTTCTTTTCTTACGCCAGCGCAAATTCATTAATCCTAAACAATTATTCCTAGCTACTGAGCATAAATTTAGAACTGTTATTTCACAACTGTTTAAGTAAAAATACAGATGTACAAATTTGCCTAGTTAAGAGTCGGAACTCAGTTTGTATGCTTACAATTAATTTGAACTATGAAATTGTTAGGTATCCAGTTAAAACCAGTCATCTACCCTCACCACAGTTAATGGCAAGAGAGAGGTGCCTTTCTAACCTTAGATGCCTTTAATAATGGGAATTGTTCTCTACAGAAGCTGAGAGAAAACTGATTATGCATACACAGTTGTATAAATGTATATAGACAGGTATAAATATATATATGTATTGAGACAAAGAGACAATTTTAGTCTATAAAATTCACATGGATTCATGGAGTAGAGTATACAGTGGCATATACATCCTAACATTCTTTCCAATCTGACAGCGCCACCTTAAAAGCCAGGAAATCTGGGTGACTTGCTGCAGTAGGGTGTAAAGGGAAGTCTACTTTGATATTTCGCATTGGTGTGATGCCTAGAATTGTGTGGACCGGACTCTCCCTCTGGGTGTCCTAGTTCGACTGATTCTTTCCCCTCATCTGTCTTTCCTCCTCTTGTACATCTACCTGTCCCCTTCCTCCAGGTGCCTTTTTCTTTTATCTTGAACTTTTTAAAGCACAACAAGACAAAATGTGTTCCTATTCAGCTGGATATTGCTCCCTATAATATGCACTCCCTTTCCACTGTTGAATCATATCCTGATTTTGGCTGAGATAATTTTCTTCATAGAAAATTGGCCAGCATGGGACTATGTTTTGAATTTGCACTGGAAACAGTGTTGATAACACAAGGATGATTTTGTTACTGCTGCGCTTACGCAGAGTCGAGGCCTTTTCTGCATCTCACCCCACCCCACCAGTGAGTAGATTGGGGGTGTGAAAGAGCTTGGAAGGGGCCTTGGTTGGGACAGCTGACCCCAGGTATCCAAAGGGATATTCCAGACCATATGGCATCATGTTCAGCATATAAAGCTGGGGGAAGAAGGAGAAAGAGAGGGACATCCAAAGTGATGGCATGTGTCTTCCCAAGTCCCCTTTACACGTGATGGAGCCCTGCTTTCCGGGGGAAGGCTGAACACCTGTCTGCCCATGGGAAAACAACACACTGAACATGCTTTTCCTTCCTTGAAAGAGTATGAGGATCAGAATTTTCTCTTCTGCTGGGCATTGTATCCATATGCTCTTATTGAGATTACATTCAATTTTATACTATAATGATATGATCTTATTTCCTCATTGCCCTCTGTAATTTGTCTGCTTAAATTCCTATTTTTAACATTTTGTGATGTTTCATATTGTTACATTTTTATCTCACTGAGTGCATAAACCCTCAAGCACTTATGATCTTATGCAGGTTCACGGAATGGAAGATTCCATCACTTTATGTAAAATTAGAATGTTTATGTTTTCTGTGTAAGAAAGGAAATATTTTACCAGCTGATGAAACACTGTTAGAACAGCTTTGCATGTATGCCTGCAAATATTTGTGTCTCTGACCAAAGCACTTGCTAGTATGCAAATAAAATTAGCTCAATGATTTAGCAAAATAAGATTTCAGGAATTTATATAATTTCAGTAGAACCACAGGTATCCTTTCATCTCGTTAAAAAAAAAAAAAATGGCAGCTAGCTCATGTAGAACTCAAAGCAAGAAGAAAATGCCCTTTGAATTTAGAATATGAACACTATCATTCAAAATACACTGAGACTGAAATTGTTAACCCCTGAGGGAAATGGTTGAATGGATGAAGACTACTTGGCACAACAATTGGATACATGAAGCATGAAAACATGACATGGTATTAATTAGAGGGACAACACTAACTAGTTCAAAGCACAAAAATGGTCTTGAATTGCTGATTTGTTATCTTGTGTCTATTACTTTTAATTAGCATTTCATAATGTCCGCGATTTTGTGTTGCTTTGTTTCTCCTAATTATATAGAAATGGATGCAAGGCATGCTTAAAAGCATTTGCTTTACAGAACAAAAAACTGCCTGTGCTCTAGCTCTAACATTCATGCCCCAAGGAAGGCATTATTTGTTGACACGGGTTGTAAACTACTATATTTTTGTTGTAGACTATTTGATGTGTAACGTATTTTTCTCGGAGCCGGTGAGCCACATATCATTCAACATCCGTATTTTCACATACAGGAAAACTGTGCAAACTGGTTGAGAAATACCCAGCACAAATGCACATAAACCAGAAATTTTTTTCACATATTTATATAAATACATATGTGTATATATATATATAAAAAAAAAAATATATATATATATATATATATTTAATCTTCCCATGCATGGCAGAAAGTATCAGTGCCTTTTTAATAAACATCTGTAGCGAGTTATGTACATAACAGTGGCAATAACGTAAACAATCATTGGCAGTACAAGTAGGTTTCATAAAACATGACCTTACCCCGGTACATCTGCATAAAGGCAATACAAAAGAAGTTTTTAAAAAATGTAAAAAATTATTAAAAACTATTATAAAAACACCCTTATGAAGCACCATAAATGGATGGAGTGGGCACATTGATAAAAGAAATGGGGCAGAACAAAAGCAATAAGCATTTAGGTCAGCAGTGACTGTTCTAAATACATTTATCATGAAAAGAACAGAAAATATGGGGAAAATAAATCTATACAATGTGTCAATCACAAAAAGTATTGAACTGCCTTCTCAGCTGAAGCACACCAATGAAGTCATAAGAAACAATTAGTAACTGCACACAGATAACCATCTAGATAAGGATGAAAGTAGAGCACTCAGCAAGTATGAGTCAGTGAAAAAAATGTGTAAAAAAAATCTTCTTTTCAAAAGAGCAGACAAAATTCCGACTTAATTCATTAAACAATAAAAAATCACAATAACTTTGGTGCAGAAAGATTGAAATACCTAAACTCTAATAAAGTTTCTTTTTACATGAATGCAGGTAAACCCATTAAATTCATCTGCAATTTGTATGACAGGTCATGCCAGAAACAGCCAATAACTTCACCCAGTTTTGTACCAGGAAAAGAAAAGAGCCACAACATTCTCTTCTTGTAAATTTAAAAGTTCTTGTTCAGACACTTTAGAAGATTGGTACTCTCTTAAACACATTGGATATTTAAATATTATTTTATCAAGTGAAGAACATCCTCTTTGCTGTGTGCTGTTGCATTCAGAGACAACAGAAGGCCCTCAGAAGAAAAAGTTGTACCATTGTCTTTCAAACACAACCCAACTTAGGACATATTTATTATAATCAGTAGACTTGCATGTGATTCCATGTGAGGATTTGTTTAACATCAGTACTAAGACTTTGATGGGACATCTGGATATGACCAGAAACAAAGCAGATACAGATTTTATACATTAAATATTGCTTTTCTTTGGAGTAACAGAGGATATCTAGCAATTTACACTGATGAGAAGAGCTGAAATGCAAACTTTTGCTAATCAGGAATAAGCCATACTGACAAGCTTGCACTGGGAACTTGCACAGTGCTTGTTCACCTCTGTCTGTCTTTAGCTTGTGATGGTCTTTCTACAGAAAGCAGGACTTTATCTAACATTTCATTGAAATTCCAATGCCTCTTCTTGGAGGAGTAAGCTAACAGATCCTAGAAAGCATCAGGCTGCAGAGTTGCAGCAACTTCTGAGTCACAGTTGTTGATTTATAGGATCAATTTCTAATCTTTCCCACTCACTGCAAAGTGCACAAGAAGGGTGCACAGGATATTGAGTAGCAGATCACTTTTTCTCTGAGCAGCATTTCTGGCTACTAGCATCCTCCCCTGAAGGGGAGAAATTGGTGATTGCGAAAGTTTTACTTGTTCCACTTCTTTTTCCTCTCCTTGTTAAATTATACTGACCTGCATGAATTGTTAACTTAGCTTTCAACCATTTGCTGGACGACCTGCAAGAATATTTAGGAAAATGGAAATGAAGTTATAAACTGTGGCTTTTATCACAGTGTGTCATGCTCGTAATTTATTACAGGATGGAACAAGTACTATCCTAGAATTTCCTGAAGGTTTAGAAATAGCTTCCGGGGTTTCGGTCCTGTGTCGAGACTTCAGTTTTATCATTGTTGATTCTCTGGAGAATTTTTCATGTATAATTAAGAAAACCTTACTTTCCCACTAATAAACTTTCCTTCTAATAACAGCAACAAAAACAACAATAATAATACAAGGTTGTAATTTAATGAAAGGAAGCATGTGATATTTATTTCTCAAAGTGTTGAACTAAGATTCAAACTTATGAGCTCCAACTATACGTCCGTAGTTATTTGCTGCATTCATTTGTATGTGCCATTAAGAATATTGATTGTTCTTTTTGGGCCTCAGTTTACTCATTTGTAAAGTAGGAATAATAAAAGTATTTACTTCATAGAAGCTTTTTGTAAGGTTTAATGTGAATTTTAATGGCCCTTAGGTGCATAGGATGGTAAACGCCATGTAAGTTGCAACACACTATTGTTCCTATTTGTCTTCTCTGTCATGGGAGTTCCTCTGCTTTCAAAGTCTTACAAATGTGAATTATCCTTAATAGTAACCAAGCCCTTACAGTGAATGCAGTCTGAGGAAATATACTGCAACAGCTGTTTCCAAGTGCTATAATTTATGTTGTCACTGGACAGATTTAGATCTAGAAATCTGGACTACACCCAACTGTTTTCTTTATAGCAGAATAAGAATGGTGATTACTGTATTTTATTTGTGCAGGTGTGAGAAATTGGATGAAAAAGTTTAGCATTCTGTGGCGTACCCACATACTCATAGAAATGGAAAAAATTGTGGTATTCAGCTCAAGATAAGGAATCATATAGATATGTCATTGAGGTAATTTTTACCAAATAGTTTTATGTTAAATATTCTGAAGGCCAAAGCCATTAAATCTGCAATCCTTATTATCTTGTCCAGCACTGTTGTAGATCTCTTCTGAGATCATTAACTATGTTTATAATGCACTACTGAACATTTTCCCTCCTTTTTCATGAATGAATCATCTTGCAAATTCTATGTATTTGTTCATTGAAAGACACATTAAGTGTGCATATGGGTGCAGTCAATTGTCCCTGTAACATTAGAAGAATCTAGTAATCCCAACAAATCATTTTCATGTGTTGCAGGTGCTGCCTATTAGAAGAAAAGATGTGCTTTGAAGTTCTTTAATTAAAGATTGCATTTCTTTAGTTATTATTCTGAAAATAGCTGAATTATAAATTCTACTATTGAGTGTTCTGTGAAGTCAGAACATATTGATGGCCACTAGCTCAGTGCTACAGATATTTTTACATGTACATATGTGGTACCTGAGCACAGCGTGCTGAGTTACAAGTCAAACCTCACAGTTTACAATGCTCAAAGCTTCCTCCTCACCACAGAACATCTTCTTTAAGTAATCCTTCTCTTTCTGTTTAATCTTCTTTCTTTCCCTTGTTAAGTCTGTCTTGCTTTGTGCATTATGAGCTATTCAATAGACTGAAATGACCTCAGTGAGAATAAGCTTAAATTGGATAAACATTTCCACAGACAGCAACACACTCAATTTTGTGTCCGTCTTTTGAAGAATTAAATTGGTATTATTACATCACCTTGTTCATGGATAATACAGGGACTTAAAATTTCACTGCCAAATACAAGCAAGTGGAACACCTTCACAGCAAGTATGCAAATGTATTAGTATTACAAAACAGTATTATATTGTTAGAATTTCATATTAGCAAAAGAATGTTAGGAGTAAATGGCTTATAATAATTCAGTTAGCATGAAACCCATTTTTACATTTGAGGCTTTTTAAAACCTAAGTCTTGGAACATCAATGTAGTTTCCATATTGGTTTCTAAGGCATAGACTCAACATATCTCATACTGGAAGGGATCCACTAGGAACATTGATTTCAACTCCCTACTTCTCCCAGGACTACCTAAAACTAAGTCATATGGCTAAGAGCATCCAGGCACTCCATGAATTCTGCCAGGCTTGGGGCCATGAAAACTTCCCTGGGGACCCTGCTCCAGTGACTGACCACCCTCTCAGTGAAGAGCCTTCTCCTCATGTCCAAGCTGAACTTCCCCTGGTTCAGCTTCATTCCATTTCCTCAAATCCCACCACTGATCACCAGAGAGAGCAGATCAGCAGCTCCCCCTCTACAGCCCACCTTGAGGAAGTTTTTGAATGTGATGAGGTTACATGTTCTCTTCTTAAAGGTGAATAGACCTCTTGTCCAGAAAAATGCTACAAGAGACAGTAACAAAAGCTTTGCTAAAATAAAACAGCACTTCTGGCTTCCCTTGATCAACTAGGTGGCTCACCGTGCCATGAAAGGAAATTAAGTTTCTCAAGCAGGACTTTCTCCTCATGAATCTGTGTTGGCTAAAGCCAAAGATTGTGTTGTCTCTCAAGTGTTTTTCAGTAAATGTCAGTAACTGTGTAATTTTACCACTGAAGGGAGACTGACAGGCCTGTAATTACCAGGGTCTTCCTTCTCACCCTTCCTGAAGACTGTAACAAGATTTACCAACCTCCATTCCGTGGGGACATGCAAACTCTGAAGACCATCGAAAAATAACAGAGAGAGGTCCTGGAATACCATCACCAAGCTCTTTCAGGACCCTGAGATGACTCCCATGAGGCCCCACGTGCATCCAGGTGGAGCAGCAAGTCTCAAACAAGTTCAGATGCATCTGGGAGTTTATCATCCCCCTAGTCATAGTCTCTCATAACAAAGTTCCAGGCGGCCTAGTGTCCATCATCAGTGTTAAAGACAGGGACTTGTGAGGTGACTGACCTCATCAAGTAACAGATTTATCTCTAAAATGCTTTGTGCTGTTAACATGTTTAAAAATTCAAAATTCTTGAAAGAATTCTTGAAAGAAAATAAGAAACAGGATTATAGTCCATTGTTGCTTCACCAAATAGTAGCTGCAACTATATACATTAGTATTAATTCAATTAAGGGATTTTTTCTCATAAGAGATTTTGGTGCAAAATATGTGTTTTCAGGTTCTTGCTCAGCAGCAGCTCTAGCAGCAGCTGTAAAAAGTCTCTGCCAGCTCAACTCGGGCTGAAACAGAAGTGCTGGGCAGGGTAGGTGGAATCCCTGAGGGAGTTTGGGCACTGAGAGTAAGACCTAAAAGTGACCCCAAGACCCTTGCTCTCTCTGTTACCAAATTGATGGAAAGTCTCAGGAATACTTGACAGTATTCCCTTTTATTTCACCAGGCTCAGGAATTTGAGTGAGCAGGGGTTGCAGGTTGTTTGCATGTTTAGAAAGCAACACTGATGTTATATGGAGAAATAGCATAAAAACTAGGGTTGTCCCACACCAGTCGCCTCAGTGCTGGAAAACAGACACAGACATTTAACTTGTCAGTATGGATAGAGCAGAGTTGTGTTAGAACACGTGAAATGGTGATGGCTGTGCTTTGTACAGGCAATGGTGCTTGTTCAGGTGTTGAAAGCAGTTCAGTTGAAACGCTGTGGAGCCAGCTAACACTGAACATGGATTTATCAGACTAACAGCCTTTATCTCTCTCCTTCCCTTCCCACTAAAACCATCCAGTGCAGAGTAAATACTTCCGATTTTGTGGGGGTTTAGCTGTTTCACAACAGTGCTCCTTTCTCCACAGATGGACTGGACTGACCCTGCAGTGAAGCCTACCATTTAGAAATACTGGTAGGTGGACAGTGTGGATGAGATTCATCTTATGAATATGTCTGGATCCAGAGCGGGCACCTTCAACTTCACTTGTAGTTACTAGAAGGAATTAGAAAGTCTTCTTCAAGCAATTCATCTCATAATAAAGTAATTATCTAAAATAAGTCAGGGCCATACTGCTCATTACATTACCTTTTTTTCCTCTTGATACATATAAAAAACCTAGATTTGACTTGTTCGGTAGACATACAATGCATCTTACTAAACATTAGTTAGATGGCTTTCACAGCTTTTTTCTGTTGGCTTATCCTAAGTCTTTATTTTAAAAAGTAATTCATATTACCTGATGAGCTCCAAATCAGCTCTGCAGTGCTGCAATAAATATAATTATTATGATAATTATTTGCAATCTCCACTAAAGTTAAAATGATGTATGGTAATGCAGAAAGAGAGGAGGTCACCAGCTGTTTATGCTTGTGAAAACAGGAAGAATTCACTCACTTCCATGCAGAAGGATCTTCCGAAGTGTTATGAAAATGGAGCTGAAATATATTGTGGGTTGTTTCTCTGCACCAGGAGACCATTATCATGATAATTTAACACCTGTATCACTGATTTTTGGTAGTGAAACCTATATTCATAGTCTGAAGTGATCCCTGAAGCAGTTATAATTTAGATTACAGTTTAATATAAAACAGTATTAGTTCTGAGCTGTTGGATCACAGAACGTGGAACACCTCACCATGCGATGATTGCGATAAGCAGGATTTGCCACCAAGGAGGACAATATCAAAATTCCACATTCTGGAAATGTAATCAGACTTGACTAAGCTTATTTCTTGAGTAGGATGGCCCATTTCTGGCTGGGTGTTACCATACAGAATGCTTTCATGAGGCATCTTTCTGGTAGATTTGTTTAAAATAGGCCCAGTAGACACTGCTGATTTACCTCCCGGCTGTGATTTTGAAGGGCAGTCAGTATAACTCAGGAAATGGAGGAGTGCCGCGAAAAGAAAGTTATATCAATGCGACATTGCAGGTATTACACGTGGGGAAAAATAACACAGCCAAGCAGAGCTGTCAACACTCTTCTGTGTACCTTCCACCTCTGCTGTCTCACTGATACTGACAAAGTCTGGGGGACAGTAGGAACGGCTTAGAAACCCACAAAGATTTCTGTCGCAAGAGATAAAGAGGAAGAAGGTACCTAAGCTATTCTCCCTGCTTATTCTTTTGGAGCTGTTTAGGGAAGGAAAATTAAATCATATCTCCCAAAATGATTATTTGTTTCTGTACTGACAGTGTTAGCAGCAGTGTAGGTTTGGGTGCTGCTAGAATGTGATCTGTGCTCCTATTTTAAACAAAACACTCTTTGCTTCTTGGGTTTTTCTTTTTACTTTCCTTCTTAGTGAAACTGCTGCCTAAGCAAATTTTGCAGGTCCATGAAGCCCTGGGACTGGCTAGAGGGACTGGCGGCTGAACTACGAGCTAGGTTCAGGTTAAAAAATCTTGACCATTGTACTTATTCATTGTGATATGCTCCAGGTCAACTATCAGGCAGCATCTCTACCTCAAGATAATACAAGAGGAAAAATAAACAGACTTTGTTATTTTGTGGCTTTGCTTTCTTTTTTTCTGGATGGGATATATGCTTGAAACGGAAACACTTTGTGAAATTCCATTTCTTTTGGCCTTCCTACTTGATTTTGAACAGCTTAGGAAAGATAAGGAGTGTAATCACATTTGTGCAACCCTAATACTCAGATCCCCTGTGTGAAGGTTTCAGACACTTCTGTCATTTTTCGAAGGTGGTTCTGACGCAGGTCCTTCAGCACATCTGACACATGACTCCTACTGAGACCAACAACATTAAGATGCCTAAATAATCAGAAGGTTCTGGACCTTAATGATTTGTTTTAGCCATCTTCCATTGCTCAGTGAAGTCAGTAGAAGTTTAATAACAGTTAGATAATTTCTTGACAACGAAGATCTAAACTTGCTTGTCTGGACAAAGGCCCCCTCTTAGTACAGAGAGGGGCCCTACAGGTATTGCAAATCTTTAGGGTAGTGTCAAATTATTTGATTTCTTTAAGTAGGACATAAAAAGTAATAATACAAAGCTTTCTAAAAACTAAGGCATTTCATTGCTACTTGAATACCTTCAAATTTCTTTCCTCGATATTCCTGTTCACCTACAACTGTGGGCAAACTGAAGTTTTTTATTGCCTAGCTCTCTAGTGATAACACTCACTGAAGGCTCAAGGTTGTGCTAAAGCTGTGGGAATCAACTAGCCAAGTCTTGACATTACTGAGTCATTCTGAGCTGAAGTTCATACTGCAGTCCTGAGGCTAGTTTCATGTTAAGCATTTTTCTTCCAACAGAGCCTGCTGTGATTGATACACAGAAAGAAAAGATTGACTGCCCTATTAGGCTTAACACAACTCAAGAAGGAGGGATGTTGAGCATTCCTTTATGAATTGAGTGTCCTGCAATTAAATTAAAAAAATGACATAAAAGCCCAATAACCTCTTTGTCCAAGGGTTTCAGGGCAGCCACGTTAAAATCATAATCAGCTGAGGAACATTCGAAGGTGGGGAACATTCTAAGCTGCTCTACATTCTGGGTCACTGGATGTGGAATTGGTGCTCTTCTTGGTCCGACATGAATTTTCAAATCATATCCATTCAATCAGCCTAGCAAGTTTCTCTGGACTGTGTGAGTTCTACTGTGATGTAAGGACTCAGTATTTTTTGCAACATTAGAAGCCTGACAAAAAAAATTATCTAGACAGTTTAGGCACCTCCAAATTTAGACAATAGTTCATAAGAAGTATGCAAATTATGAATAGTATGAACTAAATCCCTTAAGGTACTGCAGTTTGTGGTTCTGGCAGCTTATGTGCCAAACTCCCATAGATTTTTATGCGTAGCAGTTGTTGTGTCATTTCAAAGGAGAACAAAGAAAAGTCAAAATTATTTCATAAAGATTTTGCTATTTGTACATTATAAGATATTAGTGTCCTGTCCAATTAGGGAAAGCACTCACTTTGTAATTTCTACTGAAAAGCAGCTCAAGCCTATCTCTTCTGAACTCAGAAAAGAGCTGTTTTGTATATCATATTATCAGCAAAGTAGTGGCAAGTAGCCCAATTTTATTTTATTTTTCAGACTCTTTTCAAATCAATTCCAAAATAAATATTTTGAAGCTTGAAATGACTTCAGGAAAGCTTGACATGGTAATAATATCTCACACTTGTGCTAGTTGTTCCCGAACCGGGCCCTTAGCCATATTATTTGCATTTTGTCTTTGCTCACAACTATCCTTCTCATGTTCTTGTCAAAGCTATTACACTTGCTGTTGCAGAGAAAGGAGGCTATCTGTATTCCCAACATTCTGGGACTGAACAAAGGAGCAAACATTTCTGCACAAAGCTTCTTTGAGTTATTTAATTTACTTTCTAACAAAAGGAAAGATGACATTGAGCACTCAACAAAGAACAAAAATTGTTTCTTAAGACATGAAATACAAATGATAATTCAATCATTAGGAGAAATTTTAATACATTCAGGAAAATTTCATTATGCCTTCTTCACTACAGATTGTGAACTAGTGACTGTT
Source organism: Falcunculus frontatus (assembly GCA_013398115.1). Taxonomy (NCBI): domain Eukaryota; kingdom Metazoa; phylum Chordata; class Aves; order Passeriformes; genus Falcunculus; species Falcunculus frontatus. Next base: position 1,786,048 of record VZRV01023440.1, on the reverse strand, counting down.
GTAGTGGGGTACAAAAGTTACGTTTGATCTTGGTGTCGGATTTTGTTCGCAGGCTGAAAAAAAATCTACTTAAAAATGTAGATGCTTACCTCTCTTATTCCTCTCATTTTATTGATAATAATTAGAGAAATCCCTTGTCTCAGGAAAAAATGGCAAGTTTTCAGTGGGAATAAAACTGAATAAAGCTGCTTCTCCCTCTCTACCAAACACTTGTATCCTCCCTTTATCTATATGCATATTTTGATAATCCATTACGTCCTTTTAATAAAGATAATATCATATTGAAAGAGAGTAAGTTAAAACCATGAGTGACAACTAACAAAAGCCATGAGGGTATGGCTTTTGATAGCCTTCAAATACAAATTTTTATAAATGTATTCACACTTGGTGCCATTTATTGCAAAAAAAAAAAAAAAAGTAGCTGCAGCTTTTAGTCAACTGGAAGTCTGAGAATGGGTAATTTGTTTTTTACAAGAGAAATAAAGAGACCAAGTATATCACAAAATGTCATATTTCAATAGATAAGCCTGGATGTGGCCTCCACTTTTGTAGTTAGGTGCAAATGAATAACAGAGGCATAAGGTAAAAAGTTGAAATATTCTACTAACATTTTTGTGTTGATCACATAAAGGTTCAAAGCAATCTTTGGAGAGTCTCTCTTACCATATCACTTAACAGAATTAATAGGAAGCAATATCAATGTCTGCATTAAAAAAATTACCTCTCAACACAATTTCAACTTCAGTGGTCAGAAATTACATAGATTACATTTCACGCACATAGACCGAATTATCTGAAAAATTTCTCTCCTGACAGATACTACTACATGAAATAGGTGACTCATGACCTTCACTGGTGTTAATTTGAGTCTGTCCTTTCATAGAAACATGAGGAAAGAAAATCTGGAGGGTGAGGAATTGTATTATATTTCAACATACATTTCAACATCTACAATCTAATTTGAGACACATGATATGGTTTCAAAGTACTTTTATACACATAAATTCTTTTTCGGTGGAGAGAGTCTGTAAATAAAAATAAAACAGGTCCCTCCTGTTGCAGAGTTAATTAACAGAGGACTGCCCTTGCTAGCATTTCTTTTTTGTTAGCTAGAATTAGAGACAGACTTCCACGCAATAGAAGATTCCCTGTAACACTGATGTGTCCTTATATTAAATGGCAGAAAAGACCACAAGTAGAAGTGATCGATCCTCACTCATATAACAGGTGTGTCTTCTATGTCAATCTGATTGTGCCACTCATGCACCATAACACACTTCTACTGCAAAATTTCTAAGAAATGCTTCTTATCTTTCAGTCCAAAATAATTCTGTCTGGCATTAATTTGGGGTGTGACTACTATAGACCAGAAAAATACTTAGTCTGACAAGCGTCCTGAGCTTTGCAATAGTTGTGCAAATTGCTCACCTTCCATAGCATTTATTTAACTAATGTACACTGTGAGTCAGCAGCAGACATAGTTAATATGTTTGCAGTGTGTGACCAGGCCATGAGAATTTTCTTTATCTTATCCTCTTTAGGAGGATTTAGAGACAGAGGTGCAGGTGAGGTGGAGCTGAGTGCATGGGCCTAAAACAAGGGAAGGTGTCAGTCTGTGAATGTGGCTGGAAAACTGGGTATCAAGGAAAACAAAATGCAGGAGGGGATGGATGGCATTTGTAAGCTTCACCATCCCCCGTTTTTTGGGATTTCAGAGCCTCTATATCTTGAGAAATACGCTCCTCTTTCTGCTCTTCCATGAAAACTGATAGCCAGGGAGTTTTGTTGCATCCTCCTTATCCCACCTGTCTCCAGAGCACCATGTGTGATTTCAGAGGCACTCTGTCCTCCTTACATTTAGCTAACAACATTACTGAAAAGGTGCATCTGATAACGCTTGCAAGTGCAGATCTGCTTTTGCAAGCACTTTATTCAGTTTCATAGTAACAATGCTCTCCCCCATCACTTAGCCTTCAGTCACATTTTTCTCTCTCAAAGTTGCTACTCCTCACCATTGCAAGATCTATAGTTTCCTCCCTACTCCTTCCTTACTGAACTTCATTCAGAGGAAAAAGATTTCTAAATGGAAATATGGAAAAAAGGCAAAAGTTCTTTTTCCTGCTCTGCTACTCAATCAAGGCTCTTCCAAAGCACTCTGGTAAATTTCCTTGCCCCTTCACTCTTGAACATAGTTAGGTTATTTAGTTAATTTATTACTACAGAGCTAAGTATACACTATAAATCACTATTTGCTAGCATTTAGATGACTGCCAGAACTTAGGTCTTCCTTTTCTATTTTGTGAGGTATTAATGCTTCTGAAGCCACATGCATAACATAAATTTATGTCTGTGAAGTTCTATCTTACTGACATTGTATTTATTAGCAACACTGTAAATACCTTACCCAATCTTGAAAGCACAGATTTGTTTTCTACCTAGGCTTTTTCTTTTCTTTTTCTCATCCTTCTTTCTTTCTTTCTTT